>CAUYPK010134908.1:0-10074 GCA_963574355.1 Loris lydekkerianus
GGCTGTTCATTATGGAGGATAGGTCTGAGAATATCCTAAAGAACTGGTTTGGTTATGGCAAATTTCTTCAACATATGAATGTCATTAAAGTTTTTAATTTCTCCATTATAAATGAAACTCAGTTTTGCTGGATACAGGATCCGGGGTTGAAAGTTATTTTGCTTTAGGAGATTAAAAGTCAATGACCACCCTCTTCTGGCTTGAAAAGTTACAGCTGAGAGATCTGCAGTTATTCTAATATTCTTCCCTTTGTAGGTAATGGATTTCTTACATCTTGCTGCTTTCAGAATTTTCTCCTTCATATTAACTTTAGTGAAGTTAATTATGATATGCCTGGGGGATGTCTTATTCAGATTGAGTTGTGCTGGGGTTCTGAAACTGTCTGCTATCTGAATTTCAGAATCTCTTGGCATGTCTGAAAAATTCTCTTTCATAATTGCATGGAGAAGGGGCTCTGTGCCTTGCGAGGCCACTTCATCACTTTCAGAGATTCTAATGTGGCAGATATTAGCCTTCTTTGAATTGTACCTGAGCTCTCTGAGAGAATGATCCATTTTTGCTCTCCATTTCTCTTCCTCTTTGAGAGTTTGAGAGCGATCAAAAGCTTTGTCTTCAATGTCAGAAATCCTTTCTTCTGCTTGCTCCACTCTGTTACTGAGGGATTCTACTGTATTTTTCAGATCTTTGAGGGCTGCAAATTTTTGCTTCAGTGCATCAAAATCTTTGGTGGTTTTGTCTTTAAATTCTTTAAATTCTAGAGACAACTTTTCAATTTCTCTTCAAATTTCTGACTTTTGAATTGCTCCTTGAATTTCTAGTTCCAAATTTTCCTCCATTCTATTAATCTTATTTGCAATCGAAATTCTGAATTTGATTTCTGACATCTCGGCCAGCTGTTTACGAATGGGATCTTCAGTTACATCTGCCATATCTTTCCTTGGGGGGTTGAGCTATTCTTGTTATTCATGTTACCAGAGTTTTTCTGCTGATTTCACCCCATGATTGTTTTACATCCTTTGATTTTTTCCTTGGAGCTTTGTCAAGGACCTGTACAGTGCTGTGGCCTCAGAAACTGGGGACTTGTTTGGTGTGGTGGGGCTAAGTGACTCTGTCTTGTTTTCAGCTGGTCTCAGTTCAACCCTAGTGAAACAGTTACTCTGGGTTGAAGTCTCAGCTGTGGAGAAATACCAACAATTAAGTCCCCCTGCCTCCCACAGGCAACAATTAGAAAAGGAAAATCAAACCTTTCTACAACCACACACCCAGGGCACCACCTGAATAGTCCTCGGGCGATTGGCTCAGTTCAAAAGGTCCAAATCAAGTATCTCAGTCAACACCTGTCTCAGGTGGGAGAGTTTAAAAGGTCTCTGGCAACTGGATCGCAGGGGTCTTGTGACTACTCAGATATGGCTTGCTCCAGTGTTCTGTGGAATCAGGAGGGCCAACCCAGCAAATAGATCAGTCTGGTAAGGTTGATGCCTCTTTCCCCACCTTGCCCCTCTGTCACACCCAGTTACAGATATCCCTGAGGGGCTGTGAACCAGTTGTCTGTAGTGAACAGATACTCCAGGGGTTTGAACCTGCCTGAATCACAAGGAAATCTATTTCTGCTCAGCCAGGCTGCTGCGCTCTGCCTCTATCTAGCAGAGTGTGGTGAGGTCTGACAACCTCGGGTGCTTGATGGAGGCTGGGGGGTGTTCACTCAGTTCCAGCTCTGCCCCTGATTGATGTTACTGACCAAAAAGAACAGAATAACTTTGCAGGAATTTGTTTCTGTCTCTGCTAAATTCCTCTGCAGAAGAGAAGCTGTTTTGAGTTCCCAGAGCCTGTGCCTCAGGCCCTGTCTTTGCTCTTGCAGGTTTGTATTCGGTTACCTGTCAGTTCTAGCGTCCAGTCTTCCTTTGTCTATAGGCTCACAATGCTCTGAGGACCTGGTGTGTCTTAGGCTCAGTAAAGCGGTCCTCAGGTTCAGCCCCACCCTGGGAACTTCCCAGCTCTGTGCGTGCATTTCTAGTCCCTGTACTTCAGCCAGGCAGTTACTGCCTCAGGCAAACCCTTTACTCATGGGGCCTGCATTTCCATCCCAGCTCTGTTCTGTGGTGGTTTCCATCTGAGAAGATGCCCTTCCTCCTCTGCTTGCCCAGGGAGACAGGGGGTGTGACTTCGGAATATCCATGAATGAGCCCTATTGTTGCCAGAAGACGGCTGCTGCTCTACGCCTTGGGGCACCGCCACTCTGGTGTGGTTCCCTCTCAGCTGACCATCCTCTCCTCACTCCTGTGGGGCAGAGTCAGCACTGACCAGCTGCAGTTTAGGCCCTGTCCACACCCCTCAAGCAATCACCTAAGAATCTGGACTCCTGGCTGACAGGTCTCCAGACCTCAGAGTGAGAATGGAGGGGAGTGCTGGGAGCTCAGAGTTGCAGGTAGAGAATATATAGAGTTTTATACAGTTTTCTGCCTGGCAGGAGAATGCCATTGCACCCTAGTAGGGGAGGTAGGTCCAGTTTTTAGAGGGTCTCTCCCATGGAGTGTAGTGGGAGGACCTTTGAACTCTGCTTGTTTGTTTGTTGGGCACTCCAAGCCATTCTCATGGGGGAGGGAACTCCCATCCACTTGGTGATGGATTTTGTACCTTTTGTTTGTATCTTTGGGGTCACAGCTCGCCTCATTGGGGTTGATGTGTGTTCTTCAACCTTCTCTCTTGGTGTAGCTCTAATCTAGCAGGTTACTTGCTAAATTTCTGTCCTTTAACTCTCCTGCTGGACAGGAGCCTATGTGGAAAGCTGGCTTCAGTGAGCCATCTTGACTCTGGCCCTTTACTTTTTCTTTATAGATCTATTAACTATTTTCTTTATACACTAGGTGCATGCAAATTTTCAATGTTTTGTGGTTTGGGTTCTTTAGGAAAATATACTTAGATAGAGCTTGGGATATTTGTTAATTAGAGATGCGCACCTGGACAGAAAGAGAGAGGGAAGAAGGATAGTATAAAAGAAACACAAATTGTAATGCAAGACCAAAAAAGGGATAGAACAAACTGGCACCTAATTGGATTGAGTATTTTCTTTTCATTGGATCATCTTATATCAGGCTAAAATGGCCATGCTTTTACATGCCACTTTGTTCAGTCACCACATGCAGCTATCCAAGGAAGGTGTGAAACACCCAGACCACTGCAGGCACTCCATGACTGCTCTCCCCGCAGAGGGGCAGCAAGTTCTTTGATGGGATGGGCAGTATATTTCTGTGTCCTTTCTGATGCTCTAAGATCCACTTCTCCCTGAATCTTGGAAAAACAGTTTCTCAAAGACTCTAGTGGGCCTTTCTTTCTAAGTAAAAACTTTGAAGAGGGAGGTAAGTAGGGAAAACTATGGCTTCCACAGATACAATTTATCTTGTTTCTGAACTGCAGTAGAATGCTCTTTGTCACCTTTCTTCACTCTACATTCTAGATTCCCTCATCCTCACCTGCTGTCTCTGCTGACCTCATTGGCATACTGGGTAAAATGGCTACACCCTTGGCTTTGGGCATTCTCAACCCCTAGACACCTTGTCCTTCTTAGGCTTGCTGCATTTCTCCATTCACATCACAAATGAGTGAGAGTGTATTAGGAGCACCCCTGTGGATCACCTCATTTCCTTGTCTTCTCTAGTCTTGCCTGGCTGGGTAGCACTGCTCTTACCACCTCCTGCTGATCCCAGGCCACCATCCCTTCCAGACAGTATGTCTTCTTGCCTGTTGGTCCCGGAACCCAAGGAGCTCAAAGTGCTCAGGTAGTCTATATTATTATTCAATGTGTCCCCAGTTGTCAGTGTACCTCTTTTGGGGTCCAGGACCTCTAGTATTGTGGATTCCAGAGTTTGGGGGAAACAAGATGGATACAAGGAAGTAGCAGTAATGGGAGCTGTGTTTGCTTTCCACTCTTGCTTCTTGCACCCCTGTAGTCTTCACTGGGGACATGCTGTGTGCAGTCCTCCTTGTTTCAGTGCATAGATTTAAACCTAAGGATGGCAACCTGTGCTTGTCAAGTTTAGGTCTGACCAAGTGATTCAGCTGTTCCTTCAACATGTGGTTGTAAGTTTGCATCAGCCTTGGGTGTAGTTCATGTAGTACAATCAGACTTGGGGAAATTATGACCAGGTATACTTGGTATGCTATTGCAAGTCCTTCTTCTTCAGGACCCAGATACCTACCTCTTCAGATTTGAGGTCTGGGCAATGAGTTATGACCCCATTGACAACTCTTATTTTCATTTTTGTCTACTTTGCTCCTTAGAATGCTGCATTCTCCACCTAACCTCAAGACACTCTGAGGGTCAATTGTTCTTGGCTGCTACTCTGACTTGGCTGCTCATTAGAGCTGTTATGATATGACATTTTAATTTTAATTTTGTATGTGTCACAACCTTACCTTTATAGTTTTAGGATCTTCTCATCCCTACTGCTGTGAGTGAGCTAAATTCTGTCAGCGCTTCTTTTATAGTCAGCCCTGAGCTGTGGAGGAGAACCACTGCTGAAGTTTTTAGTGATTCTCACATGTCTTTTACCAGCACGTTCTTCATGACTTCAGTGACTGATGTCTCTTCTGGATCTTCCTGTGAAACATAAAATTTGGTGTCTTCTGATCTAGTCCAGCATGGCCACTTCACAAAACCGTTTAATCCCAACTTCCACCATCTGCCACATAGTGATTCTAGCAGAAATCACTCAGAACAGAGCATCATTTTTTCCATGCCTCTGAGAGTGTCCTATAGTAAGTTCATACAGTATCTCCTTCCTAGGATGGTTGCCAGGGTATCAATTCCCTCATCAATTTTAGCTACCTTAATTAAGTATTCTCATGCTTGCTTTACCATGGCTTGGTGTTGCAGCTTCTTTGCAGCATAATCCTTTCCTTCCTTCTCACCTTATTCCAACTAGATCATGATGTGACTTAACCATATTTACAGGTCCACTAGCCAGCAGATAAAGTGAGGACAGATTCTGAAGCAGATACCTCTGACCTTGTGATGGCCTGCCCCCTGAAAGACACAGAGAGAGAGAGAGAGAGAGAGAGAGAGACAGATGTCACTACTATTAGGTGAAGCATAGTGGGTGGGTATTAGCTCTTAACAGGATGAGATCTGGCCATTTCTGAAGACTGAGAGAGTTCAGAGGTTTCTGAGAAGCTAAAACTTTGAGGCCCTACATCTAGATGTCTTCATCCCATATGTCAAATTCCTGGTTTTACCAAGTAGGACCTGATAACAGAACTGCTTCATTGAGCTGTTTAATTATCCTGGAAGTTTAGATGCTGGGACTATTACAGGTTTTTTTCCCCCCTCCTGATTCATGCATAGGGACTTCTTAGTGTGTAGTCATGGAGGCTTTTTGGTTATTACACTTCACACATAGCTTTTAACTGCCTTTTGTTCCATATCATCATTATCTTTTTGTATAATAGCAGTGGTGCTTATCAATAGTCATCAATCTAATCCAATAATCTTTATTGCTACTATTTTCTTCATACAGCTTGAAGTTGGATACATTACTCCAGCAAGTGCATTCTCTTCACACTTCATTAGGGACCTCAGCCTTGCACCAGGCCTGTCAATGCTTCACCAGTTACCAGTGGTGGGTCCTTTTTGATCAACTTCTTGGTGAGTGATCTGGTTTAAAAAACCCATCTTATTGCAGTTTTATTTTTCCAGATAATTTCCAATATCAACTGTCATTAATGGGATTCTCTGGTTCCAGATACTGGGGCAGAGTTTGTGTACAAGACATTTTTACTAGGAACTAACATATGTGAAAAGTAGAAAGGGGGAAGCTGGCTTGGGCAGAGGAGAGAGTTGAATTACAAGTAGTCCAGAGAAAGCCAAAGAGAACCAGCAGAGTTGTGGAATGCGTTTTGCCTGTAGGGACTCTTGCGTTAGGCCAGCATTGTAGGCCTTTTAATTCTACCTCATTCTCTTCCCATGTGGGCTGACCAGAGAAAGGAGCAACCTCAACAGAGATGATCCTTTTCAATGAAGGCAGCTCCTTAGGAAGCTGGCATCTGGAAACAGTCTGCTGACAATTTGCCTGTTCAGGTTATCAGCAAGCCCTTCCTATTTTTCTTTTCTAAATATTTTAAAGTTAGATATTCCATTTCTGTTTTTTTAGTGGTCACTCAACATACTATCAGTTAGCATTTTCACCCTCTTATACATTTGTGTATTTTGTCAGTGTTTTAGTGCTATTATCTTTTCTCTATGACTACTTTTAGGCTTTTTTTTTTTTTAATTTTGTCTTCTGAAGATTTATTATGTCAGTGTTTAAAATTTCTGTTATTTACCTTTGTACATTAAATAGGATCAATCTTCTTGACGTAAGCATTAGTCTGTTCACAAATTCTGGAAATATTCTAGCCAATATCATCTTTTTAACTACTATCTTAATTTTATTCTGTTTTCTCTTTCTAAAAGCAGGCAAACATTAGAATTTTTGTTCCAGTTTCTGTCATTTAAAATATATAATCTATATTTTCAACTCCTTGTCTTTCTGTCCTAAAACCTAGAAGACAGCTCTTCTTCATCTTCCAGTTTACAAATTCTCTGTTCCACTAAATCTACTGTGCTTTTGTTGTATTTATTAAGACTTTAACTGCAATTATATTTTTTATCTCTTAAATTCTTTGTTTTTCTTTCAAATTCACTTGCTTTTGTTTGTGTATTCACTTTTTACTCCCTAAAACATATTACATATAGTTTCTTTACATCTTGGGTCTGGTAATGTCATTGACTAATTTTTTTTTTTTTTCATCTGCCTCCACTGTAATTTATTTTTGCTTTGGTGTAGAATTATTTATTCTGTAATATTTTCACTTGCACATTTTCATACTATAATTTATCATTCAAAATCGTATGAGATGTGTTTGAAGTTGAGTTCCTCTTGTTTTCAGTTTGCTTCTGCCAGGTGTCTGTAGCCCTAACATGGAGAACCACTTTAAATAAATTTTGGGTTTAATATTTGAGACCACACATGTATTATAAATTTTAGAATAAAGACATTTATTTTAAATCATGATGATGGACAACTCTTGGTTATTTTTTCCCAGGGAAACTTTTTTTGTCCACTAAGTGCCTAGGTTGTATGGTCAGGTTTTCTTGCTGTTCCCTTCCATGAGAAAGAGTTTATTATTTTTTCATCCTAAAAAGAAAACCTGAGTGTGAAGTTTTTAGACTCAAACTTTATGCAGAGGTCTGTAATTGAATTACCAGTCTTCCATGAGTCCTGTGGTTTATTTCCTGTTTCTATCACTTCTTATTGTTCACAAAGTATAAGCTTAAGCTTCCAAGTTTGTATCATTGTGGCTGTAAATCTTTTCCAAATGACTGGGTTGGGCAATTGATCATGTGCTTATCCATGAGGATATCCTATTATCTGCATTTGTGTTCAATAATTTTATACCTATGTGCTATCTTCCTTCTTATTAATACAAAGAAGTTTTGTCATATATAATTTATAACAGTTCATTGTTACATGTGTATTATATAAATATCTGTTTTAATCTTTGGATGTAAAGGTAATGAAGAAAGTGTTGTTAAGAAAATATTACAGTGTGTGGCTTACGTTACAGGGTAATGATGCTGACATTCATGTAGAAATGCAACTTAGGGAACCTACAAGCTTTGGAAGTGACTTATAAAGCTGATCTGGGGTGAAAAGAAACATCATCATAAAATTTACCTGTTTGGGTTTTTTTTTTCTGTTTTCACTTTCTTTTTTTAAGTTTCTAAGCTTTGTTACTAGTTTATTTTTTAATTGAAATTTACAAACTGACATGACTTTGTGAGAATTTCACAAAATCATCTAATATAATATTTGCTCACTTCTCTAAAAAGGTGACATTTTGCAAAACTATAATATTACAGCTAGTATATTGTTATTGCTATAATCATTTATTGGCAAGTTAATATAATCTCCTCTTTCCAAAGGTTCTTTTGCTATTCTTTTTGATTGTTTATGTAGATGATTATATTATCTGCAAACAAACATGGTTTATTTCTCTTTTCCCAATCTGCATCATTTACCACATATTTCCAATTCTGATCATATTGCCTTAGCTAGGATTTCTAGTAGAATGATGAAAAACAGTAGTGAAAAGGAACACGCCTGCTGTATTCTTGATCTTTGTGTGAAAGCTTTCAATTGGGTTTTGAAACCTTTTATATATTGTAAATACTAATCCTCTGTCAAATATGTCAGATATCTTCTCCTACTCTCAAGTTTGGCTTTTTATTCTGTCAATAGGATTTTTGCAGAGCATCATTTTAAAAACATAGTTGTAGAGTACATACAAAACATTTAGAAAGAATAATAAAATAAGAGGAATCACTTTACCTGAGATTTTCCATCTGTATATCCTCTCTGGTGAAATATCTCTTGATAAAAATTACATTACAACTGTAGATTGATTTGAGGAGAATTGTCATTTTTATCGTGCTAAGTCTTTTAATTCATGAAAATGGCATTTCTCTCCATTTATTTAGATCTTCTTTGATTTCTTTTATCAGCATTTTTGAATTTTCAGTTCAGAAGTACTATACATGTTTTGGTAAGATAACTAGCTATTGTAGCCCAATTCATAATTGCTAAATTATGGAAGAAGCCCAAGTGCCCATCAACCCACGATGGGTAAGATAACTATCTTACCAAAACTAGTTTTGGTAAGATGACTATTTCATTTTCTTTGAAGCAATTAAAAGTGACATTTTATTTTTACTTTTTGTTTTTGCAAATTCATCGTAAGTATAATGCAGTTGGCGATTTGTGTTAATCTTGTATCCTACAACCTTGTAGAACTCTTTTTACTCTGAGCTTTTTCTTCTTAATTTGTACATTGCTTGAAGTTTTCTCATTGATCATGATGTAGTATTAAAGTAGGGACTATTTAATTTGCTTCTGTATGCTTTTATATCTTCTTCGTAGCAGTAGCTTGAACTTGCAGTGGTTTGATGAATAAGAATAGCAACAGTGGATATCCTTGCCTTGCTCTTGATCTTCAGGGAAACATTTAATGATTCTTCATTACAAAAATTATGTTACCTGTAGGATTTTTGCAGGTAATTTTGTCAGCTGAGGCAGTTCCACTGTAATCCTAATTTTCTGAGTGTTCTTGTCTTAAATAAATGTTGGGTTTTGTCCAATCTTATATCTGCATTGAAGAAATAGTTTTTCTTCAATAGTCTGTTGATATTGAGGATTACATTAATTGATTCACAAATGATGACCTATTCATGCATATATAGAATAAATTTTACTTGTTCATGGGGAATAAATATTGTTATGCATTGTTGAAATTTTATGAAATATGTAGATGAGTAGTTGTTTTATTTTTTCTTCCAGGTTTATTGAGGTATAATTGATATGTGAAATTTTATATATCCAAGAATTGTAATATGATGTTTGTTGTGTGAAATAATTGACTCAATTACACTAAATAGAATAGCCATAACTTCACAGAGTTACTTTTTTGGTGTATTTATAAAAACTTTCAAAATCTATTGTTTTAGCAAATTTCAAGTACATGATATAATATCGTTAGCTATGGTCACTGGACTTAGTTATTCACTCAGCACAATTGACAAATTGTATCCTTTGGCCATCATCTCCCCATTCTCCACACACACCTTTGGACCCCTTGCCTCAGTTCTTGGCAACCATCATTCTAATTTCGACTTTTGTGACTTAGATATTTTCTTTTTTTTTTTTTTTTTTAATTGTTAAATCATAGCTGTGTACATTAGTGCAATCGCCTGTACCAATTCTAAGATGCACCATAGATGTGGCCCCACCAATTACCCTTCCTCCACCAAAACCTCCCCCCTCCCTTCCCCTTCCTTGGCCCTTTCCCCATTGTCTTGTGCTATAGTTGGGTTATAGCCTTCATGTGAAAGCTATAGTTTAGCTTCATAGTAGGGCTGAGTACATTGGATACTTTTTCTTACATTCCTGAGATACTTTGCTAAGAAGAATATGTTCCAGCTCCATCCATGTAAACATGAAAGAGGTAAAGTCTCCATCTTTCTTTAAGGCTGCATAGTATTCC
>CAUYPK010134909.1:0-25563 GCA_963574355.1 Loris lydekkerianus
TGTTTTTTATTGTTGTTGTTTGTTTTTTGAGACAGAGTCTCACTTTGTCACCCTGGGCAAAGTGCAGGGGCATCACAGCTCACAGCAACCTCAAACTCTTGGGCTCAAGCCATCCTCTTGCTGTAGCTGGGACCACAGGTGCCCACCATGATGCCCAGCTATTTTTTAGAGACAGGGTCTCACTCTTGTTCAAGCAGGTGTGGAACTCATGAGCTCAAGTGACCCGCCAGCCTCCATCACCCAGAGTGCTGGGATGGCAAGTGTGAGGTATTCTAATTTATAATTAGTGAGAACGCTGAAATTTTCTCTGTGATCTTAAATTCTTTTTTTTTTTAATTTCCCCACTTTCTTCCTTACTTTTGCATTTTCCTTCACTTCTTTTATTTATTAATTTGTTATCTACTTCCTCCCAGTAAGCCAGAGAATAGTTGTAGTTCAGGCATGGAAATACAATTTAAAATAAAATAAATGTATGTGTATATCTATGTATCCATGTGAGTATATGCATATCATCTCAATGAAGGGAAAATGATCATGAAAACTAAGATTTGGATTAAGGGACCAACTCATGCCACATATTCAGTTAGAGAAGAACTGAAAATTGGGGGCTGAACTTCCTTCGGTTAATTACGAAGAAACTAGAGCAATCACATAGGCGTCATTGTATATGACAAAAACAAAAGAGATAAAACAAAAATACACTTATTTGTGCCTGATAATTTAAAGAGAAGGCAGAATACAAATATTCTGCACTTTCACCTCTCTAAAATCACCAGAAGAACAATAAAAGAAATGCAAGAGCCAACTTCAGTGAAATAAGTAGACATTAGTGACTTTCAAACACAGTATAAAAAGATAGAAGACGAATAGAGGGAAAGGGAACAACTTAGCACAGATATGTTTCAAGCTATAGCAAAAGAGAAAAGGCAGTTCACTCTTCTTTAGAAAAACTTAGGGATTAGAGGCACAAATTACATACAAAATCAGAGGAAGTGAGGGGCTGAAATAGGCAAATTGTTTGAAAATCTGTTTCGCAGCATTTAGATCCCCACCTAGTCCCGATCGCCTCACTCCCTGCCCCCTTACAGATGGCTGCTCTCTGCAGTCCTTGGAAGAGACAGGAAGTACATTCTATTGGGAAACAGAACCAGAGAAGTTCTGGCCCAGGCTGGGTACAGAGGAGGGAAGGGAGAAAAGGGTGTCAGTAAGAACAGGAGTCCTAAATTAGGGTCTGCTTTGCCTGAACTGGCTCAGAGCACCAGTAACCAAGCAGTTGTTTGTTCGGCAGGAGACTGAAGGACTCTTTTTTGGAAAATTGAATTACTCCAAATAAAAATTCTATAGATGCTGACAGGGAAAACAAAATCAAGCTGATGATATGTTGAAAGCACTAATCCACACATTTCCTCTACCTAGTCAAGTTTTTACTGTCTCACTCTCAGATATGATCACCAAACTATTAAGCATGAAAACATAAAGCAACAGGTAAGAAATGAAATAACATTAAAATAATTAACTCAAAATAGATACAAGATAGATGATAAAAAAATGAATATTGGCTGAAATGTTATACATCATCTTATGCACGATCCCCACAGAGATGGGGCAGGATATTGTACTTAAAAAGCAAAGCCATTCTAAAACAAGTAATAGTCAAACATCTCCTGGAAATTAAGGAGAAAGGAAGAGATTTCTAATTCAAAAACTCAATTTCAGGAAGAAATAATGGGAAATACTTGTAGGAAAGAAATAAAGACTATTTCTCCAATTAAAGAGACACAGCTTTCCAGAACACAGCCTGATGAGTGAAAGGGTTTCATGCTGAGGCACATCATCCTGAAACATCAGAACACCAAGGATGAGGAAGACATTCAAAAATTCTCCAGAGAAAATAAACTTACTATATATACAAGATAGGGACCAGAATTTTATGAGATTTCTAAACTACAGCTCCAAGAGCAAGAAAGCAAAGGAGTAATTCCTTCAATATTTGAAAGAGAAAGATTTTCCATCTAAAGATTTAGATAAGACTATGCAGTTAATAACATTTGTTGGAAGAATTGCATATTTTCAGATTTTCAAGGTTTTTAAAAATGTACTGGCAAAAAAAAAAAAAAAGGAGAGAGATAAATAAACTAAAATAGGACTCTCTAAAATGAAGTGTTAGAGAGAAACCTGAAGCAAATGCTCTGTAGAGTAAAACATTTCACTCAAACAGGAAGTTGGTGGGTTCTAAGAGATTTGTTGTGTTTTGTTTTCAGGAATAAGCAATAAATTATATGACAATTTTACAGCATGTGGAAAATTTCAAGACTGATGTTTTAAGGACTCGTTGGGGATCATATAAGATTTGGATGCTATGAAGAAGGAAAAATTTAATTAATACTGGGGGAAAAGAGTTCAAGAATGGGTATCATAGTTATAAGGTTTCTTTCAGCCATGAACAATATTTATCTAATCATCATAATAAAAGTACACACTCTTGAGATCCCTCTCTCGAAAGCAATCATCCCTACAATTCTATAATCAATCTTACCTGGAACATTTAGTTGATATATTAGAAACTATTAGTTGCATATTGAAAATCAAGTTTTCCCTCTTAAATAACTTCATTAGCATAGACTGTGACGTGGAAACATCACTTATCCCATGTATCATTATTATCATTATTACTATTATTATTAAAGAGAGATTATTTATATGGGAAACAAAATTTATGAAGTCGTAGATAGAGTGAAAGTGTTCTATTTAATAATTTTATAAAAAAGAGACCTTTTTTCCAACTTTGCCACGTGTATTCAGACACTTCTCCATTTAAGGTTCTCATTTGTCACTTCGCACAAATGCTGGCAGAAATTAAACTGTACTTAGGGATCTTTCAGTGAACAGCTTGTGACTTTTTCTGAGCATTTTAAAAACCACTTCCATGAGTCCAGTGTCAGGTGACACATTTGTTTTGAGTTCTCAGGAGTCAGTAGCTATCTGGGTCACTGCTTCACTCTGGACATTATACCTCTGACCATATGCTTTCAGGGTGTCTCACACAAGGTCTGCACAGTGGGAAACACTTTTGAGTTGGATGATACCATTGCATTGATGGTGCAGATCAGGAAAGATTATTCTGACCCCCAAGCAACTTACTGTCATTCAGGTTCCTCCCATTGTACTGGAACCCCTTGCTATATAAACATGTTGAAATATGGTCTTCATTCCAACCCAAGATAAACAAAAGAGAATTAACTTTTTTTTTTTACATCTTAATAATTTTTTTCCAGTGTTGACTTCTGTTATACTGTTTATCTTCATGTACTCTTAAATGATTTAAATATTTCATTGGGGTTTTTCAAAGGAAATTGATTTCAAACATATGGAAATCAAAGATGTTACCTGAAAAATGAAGACATTGCTATATTAAACACTTCATGAAATCATTTCCGAGCACTTCTCTATACTTCCTCCAAGAAGGCCTCTGAATTTATGTCAAGTGTTCCACATGCCTGGGTGAATGGTATTTAAGCCATATTTAAGTCACTTGGTAAACTGGGATGAAAATGCGATTTCAAAAATACAAGACTGTTAGGGTTCTCTTTTGGGGCTCACAAAAATAAAATTAATATCCTATATGGATATTAGATTTAACACCTAAGAAATGTCATTGTTCTTCCACTCTAGGTTTCAAGCCTACATCTATGCAACTTGCTTATTTTTAAGTAATTTCCTTATATTGGACTATTTATTTATTTATTTTTATTTATTTATTCATTTATTTTTGAGACAGAGTCTCACTCAGTTGCCCTGGGGTTGAGTGCAGTGGCGCTATAGTTCACAGCAACCAGCAACCTCAAACTCCTGGGCTCAAGCGATCCTCTTGCTTCAGGCTTCCCAATAGCTGTTCCCACAGGTCCCCACCACAATACCTGGCTATTTTTAGAGACAGGGCCTTGCTCTTGCTCAGGCTGGTCTTGAACTGCTGAGCTCAAAAATCACCTGCCTCAGTCTTCTAGAGTGCTAGGATTACAGGGGTGAGCCACCATGCCAGTTCTGGACTTTTTTTCTTATGTATATTTTAGTTCAGATAGAAATGAAGTGGAGAATTCAAAAGAAGCTCTCATGGACCCAAACACAGCAAGCAGAATCTAACATAACCTAGCTGCCATCAATAAGATGTGTGAGCTTATAATACTCTGAAGTATGAGCTTATATAGTACTCTGAAGCTTACTTTGGAGAATTTAGGAAACTCAGCAATCACACGACTTAAATTGGTGAAGTAGAGTGTTAAAACCAAAGTTAACAATAGTCCGCAAAAACTAAACCTCTACCTTTATGTTTAATATGAATGAAAACCTACAACATTTCCCTGGAAGGCAGAGAAAAATCTTCATGGTTGTTAGTGATATTCAAACATCTTTTAGGCAAGTTTTTAAAACCCCAAGCCTCTAATAAGGAATTTTTCTATCTCATGGAATAAATTATTTTTCTTTGTTATTTTTATACTGTAGGCATAAGCTGAGTAAATATATGACCTTAATATTACCCTGAGTATCAGTCTTCACATCAGAACATGTACTGGTGAAAAAAAGTGTAGCAGCCTCATTACATAAGATCTGTGATCTTAGTGTATTTTGTGGAAACACAGAATGTCCAACCACATTTCATATGGCAGATTTGTAAGGAAATATTGTTGGACACTCTAATTTCATTTTTGTCTACTTTTTGTTCATAGCCACTAAGACTTGAAACAACTTTTTAACCTGAGATGGTCTTTAAAATATTTGTCTGTAACAAAGGCTTTACTGTGGACTGACTTGGCATTACTCACAATAGGTCTAGTTTTCACATATGGTTCTCTGTGTGAGTTCACCTGCTGGCTGACTCCCAATCTGCAGGCTGCACTGCCAGCTAGAATCAATATCATTTTTTAATAGGGGCACAGCCATCATTCTTTTGTAGAGACAGACATTAGTCTCTTGCTTCCTAAGTCATGCATAGTCTGTACAACGGGTTTACATACTTCAACAATATCCTACATTCTAGTTCATGTTTGTATATTTAGTCTCCCAAAGGCATTTACTGAGATCAGAAACTGTGGTTTATGTAGCTTTGGACCTATGATAGTTTCCAATAGTGTCAAACACATTGATAGATACCTACATTAACTATTAAATTGAAAAGTTTGTCAATATTAACTACTACGTGAATTTAATTTTTTCCTACAATGTAACAGAAACACTCATTATATAATATGAATATTGATAGGGTTTCCCAACTTCTTAAAGTGTTGTCTTTGGGAAGCCTGGGGTGAAGGTGGTAACAGCTCAGCCATGGCAAGGGTTACACTAACACGAATCCCCAGGAAGGGTGGATGCGAAATGTCACCACCACCACAGGCTGTGAGAGATGGACGCTAAATACAGAGAGTTCCCAGCCATCTAATGTTTCTTTAGTTTAGTAGGAGAGTTATTGTAATCTGGACTTCCTAGATGGATATTAGATTTAACAACTAAGAGAGAAGAATGTAAATAACTCATTGACCTAACAAAGCAGAAAATGCTATGACAGCATTGATTACCCGAGATGTCATCTCTACAGCTCTCAGAACAGAAAAAAAGTGGAAAAAAAAAAAAAAAAGTAGCACAGGAAAGTTATTCTTGGGTAAGTATAAATTATGGTTTGTACAATTATATGCAATTATGTTTAACTATACAGTTGATTATAATTTTCTTCTCCTTTCTTTTCTTTTTTTTTTTTTTCTTCTTTTTAAGACAGAGTCTCATTCTGTTACCCCAGACTAGAGTGCTGTGGTATCGGTCTTGTTCACAGCAACCTCAAACTCCTTGGTTCAAAGGATCCTCCTACCTCAACCTCCCAAGTAGCTAAGACTACTTGTGCCCACCACAGCAGCCACCTAATTTTTCTGTTTTTTAATAGAAATAGGGTCTCATTCTTGCTCAGGCTGGTTTTGAACTCCTGAGCTCAAGATCCTCCTACTTGGCCTCCCAGAGTGCTAGGATCACAGGCATGAGCCATTGCACCCAGCCTCAAATGTAGTTTTCATTTAATAGAATAAAATTTATGATGTTTTTGAGAATCTTTGTAAAATTCTAATTAAAAATATCCTGTACATATTTTATTGATTTATAACAAGATGACAGCTGTCAAGATTCTGGTTCTAAAGTGGGAAAATGATGGTCTATGTGTTCAGGGTCAACACTGTGCATTCAGCTCACTACTGTCCTAGGAACTCTTTTCACTTCTCTTCTATTCCTTTCCACTCTTAGCTTTCCCTTCTACTTTGCTAGAGTATGCATTCCTATAGCTTTCTGGAGAAGAAAACTTTTTTTTTTCTTTTGAGAAGCTTTTAATATTTTCTCTTTGTTCACTATGCTCTGACATTTCATAAAAACATGACTATGCTTAGTCCTCAGAGTACTCAGCAGTCAGTGGGCATTCTCAGTCTGAATTTTCATATTTCAAAGCTTAAGAAATTTTCTTGAACTATATCTTTGATCATTCCCCTTCCCTTTTATTTCATCATTTCTTTCATTTTTTTTTTAATTTCAAAATATTTGTGGGTACATGCTGGGGTCCTGCCCCTGGGGTAGGGTCCTTTAAGACCTGTGGAACCAGCAGCAATCGAGTGAAGAAATAATAAAGTCAAAAGAGGTGAGAGATAAAAAGATAGGACATGCAGAATAGAGTTTTCAAAGGTGGCACCCAGGGGACCACTGCTAGCTAGTGGGGTTCCAGCAAGTGGCCCTGAGTGTTTGTTCCACCCAGTTTTTATTAAAGGCTATTTTCTCATTTAGCTCAGAGGATAAGCTGAGGAAGGGAGTAAAAACATCAGCAGTTTCTCTGAATAAGCATATTAGTTCTTATTCTATCTATAATCATTAACTTGAAGGGTCTGGGCAGCCTTAAGAAATCTGGAACCTGAGCCTTGTCTGGGGGCAGCCTCCTGTCTGTGGCCACACACACAGCTTCCTTGGGGGAGGTTAGACCCCTCTGGTTTCTCAGTGGAGAGACATGGTAGCATCAGGCTTCTCTGAAGAAGCAGTGAAAAAGAGGACTTTTGCCCTTAATTCCACCTGGAGGTGTCCATAATTAGGATACAAGTTCTCCTGCCCATATCTCAAGGGTCAAGCTGTCCCTTGATCTCTGCCCTGGCCATAATACAAATCCCCACAATGGGTATTTGCCTTGACTGTTGACTGGGCAGGGACAGCCTGGTTAATGTTCCTTCCCAGGCCTTGCACATACTTCTGTTAAGGCCATTGTTCTTTTGTTTTCTGGGCAATTTTTTTATTAAATCATAACTGTGTACATTAATCTATTTATGGAGTACAATATACTGATTTTATATACAATTTGGAATGCTTACATTAAACTAGTTAATATAACCTTCACCTCACTTATTTTATTGTTGTGTTAAGACATTTATACTCTACCATTAATAGATTTGACATGTACCCTTGCCATTCGCACCATAGGTGAGGTCCCACTGATTACCTCCCCTCCACCTGGTCTCCCCCCTTCCCTCTCCTCACCTTCCCTTCTTCATTCTTGGTTATAGTTGTGTTTTATCTTTTGCATGGAAATGTGGGTGATTATATATTGGTTTCATAATAGTAGTGAGTACATTGGATACTTTTTCTTCCATGCTTGAGATACTTTACTAAGAAGAATTTACTCCAGCTCTGTCTAATTTAAGGCTGTATAGTGCTCCATGGTATACATACACTACAATTTATTAATCCATGCATGGGTCGATGGGTACTTGGGGTTCTTCTATGATTGGCAATTATAAATTGGGCTGCAATAAACATTCTGGTGCAAAATATTTGTTGTAAAATGATTTTTGGTGATCTGGATATATACTTAGCAGTGGAATTGCAGGATCAAGCAACAGTTCTACTTTTACTTCCCTAAGTGGTCTCCAAACTTCTTTCCAAAAGGAATGAAAGGCCATTGTCCTCCAGAGTGCTTATGGACGCAGCAGGGGTGTTGGCAAGTTGTATCCCTCACAGGCCAGGTTCCAGTAAAAGCAGAGACTGCTTTGCTTGAAAGTAAGCTAGTTAAACTTGCTCAGTTTCTTTCTCTGTTTTTCCTATTTTCTGGGGGTGCTTTCCCTTGCCAAGAATTGGGTCTTCAGTCCCCATTCTCCTTGCAGGTACATACTCTTTTTTTTTTTACATACTTTGTTAACAAATGAGTAAAGGTTGCACAAATTGAGTCAAGGTTAAAATTTCTTTTTTCCAAATGTCTCTTACTTTGCTCTGCTCTTAGAATGCTTTTCTCTCTTATTTTCCTTCATATATGCTTCTTTATTTTTCTTCATGAGTAATTTTCTCCATGTTACTTTTAAACACTCAATTAAATTGTCATTTCTGCAATCATGACTTTTAAACTTCCAAGATCTTTTCCTTGTTGTCTGATGCTTTATTTTTTTCATTTTTGTAACATCTTTTATTTTTCCAAACGTATTAACTATGTTCTGTCTTTTTCATTCAAATTTTGTTTTTTGTTTTTCCCCTGTATTGTCCCTATTTCCAAGTTTACTTTTTTCACCATCATTTATAATAAAGACTTTTTTGAATGACCTGTGTATTTCTGTTTCCATTTAAGAGCATGAAAAGAAACTCAGTAGAAATTTTGTGTATATAGAGAATAATCAGAAAGTTAAGGGTTGGGCTTCATTAAAGGTCATACTATGATGCTATTGTGTGTATGTCAGGATGCCTGGTCTGTGCATTTTCTCCAGAGAGGAATCTGACACTCTTGTTACCGGGTGAAGAGAGTCCTGCCACCTGTCACTGTCAGCCAATATGCAGAGATGGGGATAGGTCCACCAAAGTTTGTCAGAAGGCCAGTGATTCTGGAGAACAGTGAGAGCAGACTTTCTATTCTTCCATTTCCAAAAACACAGTTTTATACATAAAAGTTCAAAGTAAAAACCATGTTAATCTTTATCTTAAACAACAAAAATCAGCATAATTATTATGAGACAATATAGGGGAAAACACACAACACAAAACAACATTCTAGCTCATAAGTCGATTTTTTTAATCCTTCTTCCTAAAGCGCTCAAGATGGGTGGGAGTTAAATGGGAGACAAGAGGTGAAGGTCATGTAGCACCTAAGACAACCAGACCAGCTGTTCATTTCTGTCCCAGACTGCTGACTCCATCTTCTTTGCATTACATGCACTCTCACTCCCATCCTGGGACTGATGCTAAAATTCTTTGAACCAAATGGGGAACGGTTAAAAGAGGACCACCCCTTCAGTATTCAAACCTTTACATATGGTAACTTCTGCCTTCTACTCTGCCTAGGATCTGGAACCCAAGGATCATCTGGTTTTACTCTTCAGAGAGTCAACTATCCATCTCCAGCGGGCTGGGGAGAATGTTCCTTATTGCTCTAGATAGGCTTCTGAGTATCCAGCTGCTTTAATAGAATTTGTTTGTTTGGTTGGTTGGTTGCTTGCTTGCCTTTTTACTCATTTGTTAACTTATTTTATCTCTCACAGCCACTTTAAATTCTATTTAATGATATTTGCCCTGCCCTGAGATAAACATTTCCAGTTGGCCTACTCACTAGAGTTGCCTTCACACCCTAGTCTCCTTTAATTCACAAACACCGAATTAATTTGTAAGCAATTAGCTTGCTTAATCCTGAGCAAGCTTCAAGCCCTACATTCAGCTCAGAAGTAAATCTTCTTCCTGCCACCAACATGAAATCTTCAAAAAACAAAATCTTTTGGTCCAGGAATAGGTGTGCAGTCAGTTTTTCTTTTAGCTGTGTCTACTTTCTACTTTCTCATTCTCCCTCCAGGAGAATGGGGGGGAAAGACACATTATCAAAGGACTCTATTATAGTCAAAATTGGTGCTCCAGCTGATAGATGCTTACAGTTCACACTCTCCTGGCTACCTCTGTAGGATCCTGGGAAATGTCCAGTCTTTGGGAACTTCCACTGCAGCTCCCTGGCATGGAAAATGCATGTTTTCCTGTAGGTAGCAGCAGGCATGTCCCCTCAAACTCTGGCTTCCAAGAAGTTCTGTCTTTCTACTCTAAAGTCTATCTAAGACTTTGCTCTTGGGATTGCCTTGCACATAAGCCAAAGAATTCTTAAGTTAGGATTAAACAGCTCCCAGATAGCTCTCTCACTTGCCCTACCAAATCCATGAAATGTACATTAACCAATATTCTGCTGCCTTACTTGCGTAAATCCAGCATCAGGGCTTTGCACCTTCCTCCCCAATATAGGGAACACCCTTCAATGACTCTAAGCAGTTCCAGGGAAGCCTTCTTCACTAGGCTTGAAGGAATGAAGTATATATCAGGATACAAAAACTCTCTGGAGAAACTGGTTGACAAAACTTTGATGTATTCCCGACTCTTTCAATACCTTTGTATTCTACAAGTACGTGCTGAGATCAAGAGACATAAGGCAAGTTCTTGCCTGTTTCTTTTGTTAATAATGCACTCGGTTCTGAAATTTCACACCTACCATATCATTATGTTTCCACAGAAACTTAGTTGTAAAACTCTGTGACACAAATTCTTCATATTCCACCCTCAAAGCTAATTGGTGCCTCTACTTCTGAGCATGTGTTAGTGTTCCTATGTATTTATCATCTTCTTTTCTTGATTTCTCTTCTAGTCTGGTAGAAAAGGAGATAAAAAATTTAAAAGTTAATAAATGCATAGATGAATAGAGGGTTGAATGGATTGTAATAAATATTATGTGATAAAAGTCACACTGGAAGTTTGCTAACACTCTTGAGAACCTAGTTCCCTTACTTTATTACATGATTAGGGCTGGGTCTGTTATTTCAGTATCCTAATAAGTCCTAACTGACAATTTCTTCTTTCACTGTTTACCTTTCTTGACACTCAACTGGTCAGAACACAAAGACCCAATATTGCACTTGCTGATGAAACATCTTTATGGTTTTTATGAAAAAAATTTTTAATGCTAAAACTTTCAGGCGATGGGCCAAATAGGGAAAAAAACATATTTGTCCTGAAATTTTGGAGCACTTCAAGAGCCTCTGTTTTCCACTTTCTTTCTGATTTTATTAGAACCAAGATTAACGACGAAGTTGGATAGTGGAGAACTCGAGGGGTCTCATCTTTTTCCAACACAATTTGCAGTCCTGGGGGGGGGGGGAAGTACATTTTATAAATTCTTCATTTGATGATTAGTTATTAAATATTTACCATGTGAGATCCAGTGTCCTAAAACCCTTGGGATATAAGGATGAGAGATACAAAATAATATAGGAAATGCCTAATAATGTCATGGGGAAAAGTGAGGTGTGAGCACCACAAACAAACAAATAAGTAACTGGAAGAACTAGGGCAGACTTCACAAAGTCAGTAATATTTTATATAAAATTTAAAAGAATAAGAATCCACTAAGGGGTTGAGAAGAGCAGAAAAGGGTGAAGGACATTCCAGGAAAGAAAACAGCAACAGCTAAAGCACAAGTATGTGAGGTTTTTACCTGGTATTAATAATTGGTATTAATACCAGGTATTAAGAACTTTTGAAGAATGGTATAGCTAAAGAAGACAGGGATAGTTTCAAATAGAGCCATGGAAGGAAGTTTGAGGTGAGCTTGTGAAAGTCTTTGACATTGCCTGAAAGAGCCAGTTCTTCTGTAGGTGGTCCAGGGACCTTGGAACTTTTAAGGGAGAGAGCAATAAAAGGTAATTCTGAAAGTTAACTCTGAAAAAGTAGGAAGAGTGTATTGAAGACCAGGAGAAACCAATGCCTAAAACAATCTATTCAAACATCCATTCATTCATAAAATACTTATTAAAAACCACCGCATGCCAGGCTAGGAGCTAGAGATACAGAGATGAATAAGGCAGACAAAGCCCTGAGCTCTGGGAATTTATACTCTAATGGGAGAAAGAAGGCCTAATGAGTTACTTGTAGGGGGTCATGGGGCAGCTGTAATAAAAGTAACGTTAGCAGGGATGGCAAGGGGAAAGGCCACTTTAAGGATAATCAAGGAAAGTGTTCCAGGATACGATTCCGGGATCATCTGTATCAAATCACCCAGGAAACTTGTTACAGTAAAAATTGTCAGACTATAGCCCCATACTCAATGAATCAAAATTTCTGAACATGGGATCTGACATCCTGCATATTTCAGCCAATACCCCAGGATAATTCTTAATCGTGATGAAGTTTTGAAAATACTGGACTCTGGACTCCAAATGAGGAGGGTAACTAGAAGGATATTGTGCAGGTGAAAAAGACATATGAACAATGAGAACAGAAAAATTGGGGGAGATTTAATACATAGAGAGGATAATCAGCAAGAGGGTAATATGATGTAGTTTATAGACCCTACACTACAGAGTTGATTGACAAATAATTTAATATGCATGATGAACAAATTCACACCAAGGTTTTAGCAATTTATGGTGCCTTGATGTATTACTCTCCGTCACGTGGAAAACATTTTACATTCTAACTGAAGATTCCTAAGGAATAAATCTGTAAATGTAGAAATTTAGGCTTCTTGACAGGTGGAATAAAAACATATTTTAGACTGGCATAATTATAATGAACTTGAGGCATAACGCAAAAGCACCCAGACAATGGAACAAGCAGAAAATTAAATTCTAGGGGGAAAAAAATCACAACTGCCATACTTCAGTTTGAATGCCATCCTAACAGCATGGGATAATTTTTTATACTAAATATTTGAGTTCTTCTGGGAATTTAAAGTAATTGCAAATGTTGAAGAAAAATGTATGATCAACAAAGGCTCCTAGCAAAGTCCTCATTAATCCCTAACACTCAATTTTCAAATTTTAAACTATAGAGGATCTGGATATATATGGTCTGGTGGTGATTGTGCAAATGCTTTTTGCTATGGTTATGAAAGATTCCCTTGAAAAGACAACATTGAAAGTGTTTGCTGTTACATACCCTCAAAAATGGAACAGCAAGAAATGCTAATGAAAATTAGTCTCCTCTCTGCCTCAGCAAAGACTGTGTGCCCAGTCCTGAAGTAAATACATATTGAGAGGATGCGTATGATTTGTAAACTACAATGCTACTACTGTCTTTTTTTTTTTTACGTGACTTTATTTATTTATTTATTTATTTTTATTATAGATAAAAATATGCACCATACACATCTATGCTACTACTGTCTTTTATAGTACTTTTCCATTTATAGAGCTGTTTCATATACATTATAATAATGAATTTTCATAGTAAATTCAGAGATGTTTATTATACCACTTTAGCTATATGCAAAAGAAGCCATATTCAGTAAAATAACTTACGGAGGTTTATTCTGAGCCAAATTTGAGGACCATGACCAGGAACCACATCCAAGATGCCTTGAGAAAGTGGACTCATAGGGATGGGGTTACAGTTTGGTTCTATACATTTTAGGGATGCAGGAATTAAAGGTGAGGTTATAAATCAATACGTGAAAAACACACATTGGTTTGGCCCAAAAGGTGGGACGTCTGGAAGTGGAGATGCTTATAGATGATACACAGGTTTAAATTAGCTGACAATGGGCTAAAAAGTTAAGCTTTGCCTAAGAGGCAAGGAGTCTGAAAAAGGGAATGCTTAAGACAAAGGGCCTGTTAATTAGAGACAAAGTACTAGGCAGACTGAAGGGGTGTGTGATGTATATTGAGGACCTGCTGGTAGGTCTTGCATAACCCCAGCCCTGTTAGAGAGTCACAAAGGACATCTCTAAGAAGGGGAGGAGCATGATGAGGCCTGTCTGAGCTCTTTTCTCACAGCCAGCAACTCAATTTTAGGGACCTTTTTGGCCAAGAGGGGGTCCAGACAGTCACCTGCTTAGGGGGAGTCTTAAGATTTTATTTTAGTTCACGCTATGAGAAAATGGAAGCTTGGAAAGTTTAAGTAATTAGTTCAAAACCACATATCTTAGTAGCAATGGTACCCAGAGTACCAGCTCTGACATATTGCCAAAATATCCAGTGATCTTTCTTTATGAAGATCCACACTTTCACGACAAGAAGAGGAACTTTACCTTGGGATCCCTTTCACATTTGTGGCCATTCGCTGAGTGCCGACAGGGTCATCTCCTCTTCTTCCACCCATGCGTTGGTATTTTTTCCATATAATGTTCTCTCATCAGTATAATCTAAGATATTTCTGTCGGAAGACAATGTACTTTAACACTGTTCCAGATAACAATAATCCGATCAAAAGGAATTTGAGTGTTGGAATGTCAGAAACCTACTCTCTAGCTCAGCAATTCCAAATAGATGATGTTAGAGAATCCATATCATGTACAGAGAATCGATATCTGAACAACCATATTTTCAAGACTAATGATAAAAATCACAGGCAGGCTTTTCCTGCTCCGTGGCTTTGCAATTTGCTTTCCCACCCCTGGACTGTGAACTCTGAGTGCTGCCAATCTGGGCATCCTGTCTGGCGGGAGGCTTCATTGCTTGTACTCCACCCATCTACCTCCTGTTCAATCGTCATGCTTCTGCTTAAAAATCACTTCCTTAGGCAAGCCTTCCCTGAATTCCCTCTCTAGGTTGGGCTGCTTCAGTTACAGGCTTCTTTTGTAAGTGTAATTATTTGTTCATTGTCTCCCTTCCACCCAGGCAGAATGCGCTATGGAAATGGGGACTGATCGATCTCAGTTGCTGCTGCATGGCGATGCCTAGTCCCTTGCCAGCACATACGATGCAGCAAACATTTGTTGAATGCAAGACAGAAGGAAGCAATAGCGATAGAGGGAGAAGGGGGCGGGGGCAAAGAATTACTGTCTCCCAGAAATATCTACAAACCAGCCAACACCCTCGAGCTTTTATTATATCTTTCTACTCCTTACCAGTCTGCATATTTAATTTCCTAACCTTTTGCCTGTGCAGAGATTTTAAATGGAAGAATCAGGAAAACAGTTGCAAAGAAATGGTTTTGATGTATGAAAAACTGAGGGCTTTTGTGACAGGAGACTCAGTGCTTGTCCCACAGCTGAAGCTTGAGAAGAAAACACTTAATTCTCCATGATGTCGGTCTAATAAATCAGCCTTCAACAAAGTTAATTAACTGGAAAGCACATGACTTGAAAACCTCCGTTAAACTTCTCCTAGATTAAATACTGATGAGAGGCTGGACCGATACCCGTGCTTAATCTCTGGCTCTGCTCAGTCCCCTGGAACAGAAGAAGTTGGCTACTGGAGGAGCCACCTGGTGACACAGTGATAAGGAATAAGTTAAAACAAATTCTCAGACTAACAGGGAATAGGCACATGTCCAAGTTTTATTTCAAACATGCTCTGAAGGAAAAGGTTCTGAGAAAGTCCAATTCAATGATTTCTCTTTATTAGAGATTATAGCAGAATAAATATAAAGGGGGGGAGATATCCCATTAAAAATAACTAGGAAGTACAGGATAAAGATTATCACATATTTGGATGTTAGGTTAAAGTTTATTATTTTCATTAGGTGCAAAGAATTGGTTGGGGTCTAATACTGGATTCCCAATACGCACCTTAACTCCTTAAACCTGGCAGAAAATTGTCCAACCATTGTGTCATTAAACTTGTTTTCTAGAAAAGTCTGTAAATAATATTATAAAAAAATCATTCCATTTCACACCAGATGAGAGCTAATAGATAGACAGGCAGACAAACAGAGAGCTCTGGCATAACCCCAAACCTTATTCCCCTTATTATTAAAAGGAATGAAATACAATTGGGTTTGAGTTTACTACTGTTGCCAAATACCTTATGCAAGGGCTGTACACTCCATTAGACAACTGAGTTTGTGAATTCATCCTGGAAAAATACTGCATACTTCATTGTTGAATAATACAGTTACCTTCAAAGTACTCCCCTTTGGGAAGCTGTGCACAGATGCCAGCACCTAGTCCACCCTTCAAAGCAATTTTGTTTGGAACTCTTTTTCTAGGATGCCCATCAGAAGATTTTGCCTTCTATGCTCTGGATATCAAGATGTCTTACTTTCAATGTATCCTTTGTCTTTGGGTAAAGAAAAAAGTCATTGTGGGCCAGATCAGGTAAGTAGGGAGGGTGTTTACTGGCTAAAAACTCCCTCACAGGCAGTACCATGTGAGCTGGTGCACTGTTGTGATGGAAGAGCCATGGGTTGTTGATAAGAAGTTCAGGATTTTTCATCTAAATGTTTCACACGGGCTTTTCAGCAATTCCAAATAGTAAACTTGCTGAACTATTTGTGCAGCTGATAAAACTTCATAATGAACAATCCCTCTGATATCAAAAAAGGTTAGATCATTTGAACCAGAGGTCCTCAAACTTTTTAAACAAGGCCAGTTCCCTGTCCCTCAGACTGTTGGAGGGCCGGACTATAGTTTAAAAAAAAAAAAAAAAAAAAAACTATGAATGAATTCCTGTGCACACTGAACATACCTTATTTTGAAGTAAAAAAAACAAAACGGGAACAAATACAATCACACTGCCTCATGTGGCCTGCGGGCTGCAGTTTGAGGACCCCTGAATTTTGGACTCTTCGTTTTTGGAATCTTCAAAACTGAACTTTTTTGGTCATGGAGGATTGGCTGACTTCCATTGTGCACTGTGACACTTTTTGTTAGGGTCATGTAGGTGCACCCATGTTTCATTACCAGTGATAACACAGCCTAAAACATCATCTTGCCTCTCCAAAAGGTCTTAATAAACTTTAACCCTCCTTTACTTGAGTTTATTGGTGAGCACCTTTGAGACCATTTTTGCACACACCTTTCTCATGCCAAGATTTTCAGTAAAGATGTTCCTATTTTTCTATTAATGTTTATTTCATCTTCTGTGCTTTTCACAGTCAGCCAGAAATTTTGACATACAATTCAATGAACATGTTTTCTTCAGCTCTGCTTGTTACTGGCCACCCTGACCTCTCTTCATCAATGATGCTTTCTCTTCCTTTAGAACAATATTAAGTCCATTTGTACACCGCCATTTTCTTCATACCATTATTCCCATAAACTTGGACTAACATATTCTTGCTCTCACTTCCACCCTTGCCAAGTTTAACAAGAAATTTAATATTTGTTCATTGCTCTAATTCAAGCTCAACATTCTGGCAACAGCACACAAAAATATGCAACCAAAATAATGGATGCCACTCAAGAGTGAATGCCACTTACTACCCATCAACACAAATGCCATTGTGAGACACTGATATACCAAGGTTATGAAGCCTTATGGAGTTGTTTGTACAGTGTTGCCAACATGAGAGCACAGTGGCAAGTTTGAAAACTTCATTGTCCAACTACACATGTAAAGTTAATCTTCTTTGCAGAAGGCCATGCAAAGAAGGTTACTTCTTTCTCTTTTGGATGATGTTTGAGTTTCATTGTTTACTTGCTTGTTTCATAACTTTCCCCCAGCAGTAAAATGGAAAAGAAAAATAAGCTCTTGGCTCAGAGACTAAGAACTCTTGAGTTCCAGTCCCGTCTATGCTGTCAACTACTTGTCTGAGTTCAGGCAAGTTTTTACAGTCTCTCCTTCTTCAGAAAAAGCAAAGGTATTGAATCATATAATTTCTAATATATCATCCAGTTCTGCTAATCCTAATTCATCTTTAATGATAAAAGATTCAGGATAAAGCTTAATTTATTTATCTCCATTCTTTCGATCTTGGAATATGAGGAGATAATTTAAGCAATAGATGCCAGGACATTTCCCGTTGCCCGTTCCTCCCTCTGAAAGCAATAACAATCGCTTCATTGCCAGAAAGAGCAAGCAGAGGCCTAGGGTCCTGAACAGGTATTTGTCCTGGCTGCTGGACCCTCACAATGCGTTTCATTCCTTTCAAGTATGTAGGCATTTAGTGACTAGATTCGGTGGAAAATACAGAGAAGAAACTGGCATATACAAATTTAAAATCTTTTCCAGTACATCAAGACCATTTATGAGCAGAAGAAGCCCTTGGAAGCCAGGTATCCATTCTTTATCCACAGGCTCCAATTTTATTATACAGGAAAACTGTGACAGATGATTTGAGGCACAGAGAATACAAATGAAGGACAAGAGAGAACTGGGATAGTAGACAATCATTCATTTTCTAAAAGGCACAGATCTATGGAACAATTTTGCTGTCACAGTCACTTTATGGAATGAGAGCAAAACTACATCCGGAACTTAAAATGTGCCTGGCTCTATGCTAAGTGCTTTACCTAAGTTGTCATCTCACTCCATCCTCTAAATCCATTGGGATAGAAATCACAAATTATCCCATTTTACAGATGATAAACTGAAGTCAAAACTCGGCTATACGTTGGAATCACCTGTCAACTTGGATAAAAATACCCATGCCTGAGTATTACTCCCAGAATTTCTTATTGAACTGGCACCAGGAGACAACTGCACAGAAGAAATTTTTAGGTCTTTTCAGGCGATTCTAAATTCAGCAAAGTTTGAGAGCTGCCCACCAGGATAAATTACTTGTCCAAAATCAACCATGTAGAAGCATGTAGCTTAACTATAGTAGAGTTTCCTTAGTTGACCACCTATCTACGCTGGCTACCTCCTTAAATTGATTTAATTTTCATAGACACATTCATGTACATATCAGTACAGCAAGCCTAGTTCCTTACATTGACACTTTCATATGTTTATCAGTTTGTGACAGTCCCATGAGTGGTCAACCTACAAAGTTTCTACTATATTTGAATGTAGGCAGCCCATCAGGGGTACCTACACCTTATAGCATCTACTACGCCTTTACTTCCTGTGTACTTGAGAGCATTTTATACTCATAGGCTAGAAAGATAGGTAAATTTATCCCCATTATACAGATGAAACAATTGTGGTTTAAAGCAGTTGTCTAACTTATAAAGAAATACAGTGAACAAGGGAGAGAGGTTGAATTTATATTTAAGAGTTTCTGATGTCAAAGCCCATGGCAATTATCCTTTATTACTTATCCATGAAGACCTAAAGTAGAATGCATCCAACTTAGAATCTTTAATGTGTATGAGCAGAGAGGTAGAAATGACAGAAAATTAGCAACTTGCTCATGTCCACAGACTGGTCCTCCTCTCTCTCTTTCCTTCTCACACACACCACACAGGAAGAAATGTTTGTGTTGTTGAAATTTATCTTCTCAAACATACACAGAGTGGTGAATAACAGTGACATAAAGTGAAAAGAAGGTTCTCCATATAAGGCTTCAGGTACATGGTGCTTAAATTAGTTCCTGAAAACTGGCCTGATAATATGGGTACAATTTACAAAATAATTTTTGTGGGAAAATAACAAACTCCCAGATGAACTTTCGGGTGACAGCTACAAGGTGGAGGGTTGTCTGCTTTGTATAAACACCAGATGTTAGTATTATAAATGCTAATTTGTGTGTTTATGAAAGATGAGTTTTAAAATGTAAATGTAAGCAGAATTCATCCATTTAAAAATACCAGATGAATATATCCATTTTTCTCTTCAGAAGCTAAAGGAACGGCTTTTAAATCTATACTATGGAATTAAAATTGTTTCTTTGAATTACATTTCTTCATTCTAAGCAGCTAGCATCTGTCATGCCAGCCACATATGGTAGCTTGGTTATTGAAGTGATAAAAAATTATAGTAGGCAGAAACCACCTGATTCAATTATTCATTAATCATTTAAAACACGTCTAGCATTGTTGGGACTGCCAGCGCCTTTGCACTAATTACATAAACAACTGAAATTCGGTGTTCGTGATCACAACATGAAAAATACCCTTGATAATTTTCCTCTCTCTCCTTCTAGAAAACCTGCTTAGACACCTCAGTCTCCCCAAAGTTTCCAGACAACCTTCTGTACTCTTGTGCCCAGAATAGTCTCCTGCTCCCTCGCAAATCCTACATCTGTCTTGTCTTTCTTCTCATGGAGGGCCAGTTTACCCTGAAGATGCTCCAGAAGCCTTTTCAAAGGCTAACACATGGAATTCCACCTTTAGGGCCCCTGTGTCCTTGTAGCAGAGTGGATTACAGTTACTCCCAATATTTCTCCCTTATAAACAATGCTACAGTTGAATTACCTTATGTATATACGTATATGTGTCTGTATGTGTGTATGTAAAATTGCTCTAATCTGAACTGCCCTGACAGGCATAAGAACGCTTATGTAGGTAGCCCATCAGGGGTACCTACACCTTATAGCATCTATTACGCCTTTACTTCATGTGTACTTGAGAGCATTTTATACTCATAGGCTAGAAAGATAGGTAAATTTATCCCCATTATACAGATGAAACCATTTTTCCCACCTTCACCAACCTAGTTAAGTTACCAAACTTTTTATCTTTTTTTAATCTAATAGAGGAAAAATTATATCTCAATATCTCAGTTTAATCCTCATTTATTGAGGATTAAATGAGTTAGGTCTCTTTCACATGTAAGAACCATTTGCATTTTCTTTTCTCTGAGTTTTGTGGACATTTCTGTTACCAGTTGCTGTGGTTTGAATATTTGTGCCCTCTGAGACTCACGTTGCAATTTCATCTTCAATGTAACAATATTAAAAAGTGAGATATTTGAGCCTTAGATAAGAGTACTTGAAGACAAAAAAAAAAAGTGATGACTTTAAGAGGTGATTGAATCATGAGGGTTCTCTTCTCATGAATAGGTTGGGTTGATGAATTAATGTGTTATCCAAGCAGTGGATTAGTTATCATGAGGGTGAGTCTTTTATAGATGCTATTTGGCTGTCTCTCCTGACCTTATTTTGTCACGTGCTACCTACGCTGCCTTGGGACTCTGCAGAGTGCCCACCCCTACTAGCAAGAAGGTTGCCACCAGGTACAGCCCCTTGAATTGGACTCCCTTGACTTGGATTCCCCAGCCCCCAGAACTGTAAAAGATAAATTATTTTCTTTTTTATTTTTTTTTTTAATTTCAAACTAATACAATCACTTTCTTTCTTTAAAAATTAGTTTCAAGCATTCAGTTACAGCAATAGGAATGGACTGGCCCCATTTTCTGTATCAACTTGTTCTTCTTCTTACTGTTTGGTGGTAGCACTACAAGTCAAGGAAATTAGCCTTCTGTAAAGTGAGGTGCATATTTTTCCCTCAGTCAATAATTTGTCTTTTAAATTTGCCTTACAGAAATTTGTAAATTTTATGAACTAAATTTATTAATCTGAGAGTGGGTGAGACCTTTAAAATCCTGATAGAAAACAACAGAAGCTGTAACTAAAAACAGAGGAGAATGTATATCTGGCTTTCTAGTTAGGGGAGAGAAAAGAAATTATGGTTTGTTTTTGATTTCTTTCTTTGCTTTTTGGTTTCCACATTACATATAGCACAGGGACATATACTGGGACTAATTAGGTTACTTCTAGAAGCAGCAAGCTAATAATACCTGTTGTTCAGGTTATTATGGCTGCAGAACAAAATATCCCAAACCTCAGTGTGAATAACAACCATTTATTGTGCTCATAGATTGTATGGGTGAGGAATTTGAACTGGGTCCAGCAGGAATGAATCACCTCTGCTCCATGATGTCTAAGGCCTGCTGAGTCTCAAAGCGAGAGGCCAGAATCGTGTGACAAAGGCTGATTCACATAGGCAAGTGATTCAGGCAGTCGGCAGGGGCTTTAACTGGGGCTGTTGGACCAAACACCTTTATACAGTGTCCCAGTGTTTCTTATGGTTCTCACAGAATCATAGATCCCACAGCAAATGTCATAGAAAGAGAGCCAGACTGAAGCTATATCCTAATGCACACAGCATCACCTCTGCTGTAGTCTGTGGATCACAGCAGTCACAAGCCTGCCCAATTTCAAAAGGAGAGAAAATTAGACTTCTTTCTAGATGGAGAGTGGCAAGGCTCTGCCACATCATGTGTAACCGGATATATTTTTGATCTTTTTGAAAAGAACAGGCTGTCATATAAATTCGCGGATTGGTTGTACAGACAGTCCAAAGATGATATCAGTCTATAGGGCAGAACTCACAGGTGGGAACCATTGAATAAGAGGATCATTGTGATTTTTCTCTTACAATAGCTAGAAAATTAACCCTGCTTCAGCTATCAAACAGGTTCCTGAGCCACAATTTGCCAAGTTGAGTCTTGTTCACCTGTAACCTCAGGGTGACACTGGAAGAAACCAAATGCAGTCACTTCTTTCCTGTCTAGGAACATTTCTCTGCTCCCTTCTCCCTTTTCTGCTGGTGATTTTTCTATTCATTATTTCTTTTGTCAAATATTGGAGAAGACCAAAAAATTTCACTTGGCTGATTCAATTATGCCATTAGCCGCTCTGGGGCAGTCAGCATTAACTAAAATAAATAAATAAAAGACATTATTTACCGAGGGTGGAGGAGTGTGTGGATTATCTCTGGGTTTCAACATATCATACTTGTTTTCTTTTGTCCTGATCAGCATCATTGACTAATCTCATTTTGAAAAGCGTTTCCTATGAAGACGCAATGATTTTATACAGGATGCATCCTGCTCAGCTAAACCAGTCAATAATGCAGCTCTTCCTTTGACTGAAATCTACTGAAATATTTTAATCAGGAACCAAACAAAAACAAAGAGCTTGATTTATGACAGTGGCTTTTAGCTCAATAGAGCTAAGTAGAAAATTAATATGAAAACAGAAATCACACCTGCCCTAATTGACTGGATAAGGTATAGAAACTATTACAATACAAGCTTGGGATGTGAAATGAAGAGAATTTTCCAAGGTTAAGACAAAAAGCTACCAAGGGAAATTGTTTTGATTTCCAAAAGGAACATCTAGATGGTGTGAAAAGGGTTACCAGTAGTATATGGATTTATTTTAGAAATTAATAGAAGTAACCAGCTAATGGGCTAGGGTGTCAGGGAATTGTGAGCAGAACTGTGATAATCATTCTAGACAATGTCTATGATGCAGCAGGTGCCAAAAGACTGGACCTCATATCTCAAAAGGGGGATGGCAGCTATTAGCTAGATGTGTGGTCTCAGTAAAAAAACACTGCCTGCATGCTATTGCTTAGCCAAGGTAGTGCATTTGCATTAGAAAGAGTAATAGCCTAAAGTAACAAGCACCCGAGAAAAATCAGAGTCCCCTAACTGAGGAAGTGAGTATTTGAGGTCAAATAGCTAATTAATGAAATTCCATGACATAACTTTTGTGAAATCCTGGGTTTGACAGACACAGGAAGACATCACAATATAAACTGAGTAATCTAAGAATAAGCCTTGGGCAGCCAACTTCTAGAACTGGACATGGCTTAATGTTACGTCCTTTTCCATTATTGAGAAGAGGTTAATTTTACGTTGATTTCTCCCACCCTCATTTCAGGACTGGTTTAAGAACTTAGCATGATACAATTCTATTTGGAGAGCAGATTCAAGAAAAACTGTAAAATACAGGTTACAAGAAAATGAGATGGAGCAAGACAGTATGTTTTAAAAGACATTTTAACTATAAAGAATGGTCCTGACAACTAATACACCCGTTGTTTCCCTTCCAATGGGTCACTCCCAGCATGTCTTCTGAAAAGTTTTAGCTCATCTTGATTTCTTTCACTATTTCAGAGCTTGCTGGAAGGGGAGGCAGGACTCGACTCTTTGACAGCACTGTCACTTTGAGCTTTGAAAGCACCACCCTGTAACATTTAACTGCAGCCTCCTAGTAATGGATGAGGATAATTGGATACTATACTCCCAGGAATGAGTGCACCATGACATCTGATCTTACATTGTGTGCCTCTCATAACAAAAGAGACCATTACAAAATCCCCCGTGTTGCCCTGAGCATGTTTTAAACCTGCTGGAAAACTTAACAAAATTATAGCCCTTTACACTGATTTCATGCCCTACATAATCCACATCAGTCTGTGTTTCAGCTTTATTTTAAGTTTACACTCAGCTCTGATCTTGAGCTTTATTTCATCTCATTTTCTCAATATGTTTCTCCCCAGCTGCAAGAATGATGTTGGCAATTTTCAATTGTTTTCTTAAGTACATGAAAACATAGAAAGGGGCTCTCCTGCACCTCTGATTAGCCCACCTCTTATTAGCTAGCACTTCAATCTGTGTCATGCTTGGTTCTTTAGTGCAGTGCCAGAAGACATAGTGTCCCCAGCAGCAACAGACAAGTGTCTCCCTGGGTAGAGTGCTGTGGTGTCATAGCTCACAGCAACCTCAAACTGTTGGGTTCAAGCAATCTTCCACCACAGCCTCCCGAGTAGCTGGGACTATAGAAGACAGCCACAATGCATGAGGCTCCCATCCAGAAGGAGAGTTAAAGGACAGAAATTTAGCAAGTAACCTGGTGGATTAGAGCTGCAACAAGACAGAAGGCTGAAGTATGCACATCAACCCTGCTGAGGCGAGCTGCAACCCCAAAGATACAAACAAAAGGTACAAAATCCATCACCAAGCAAACAGGAGTCCCCCCCCCCCATGAGAATGGCTCAGAGTGCCCCAAACACAAATGAGCAGAGTTCAAAGGTCCTCCCACTACACTCCACAGGAGAGACCCTCTAAAAACTGGACCTACCTCCCCTACTTGGGTGCCATGATGTTCTCCTGCCGGACATAAAACTGTATAAAACTGTATATATTCTCTACCTGCAATTCTGAGCTCCCAGCACTCCCCTCCAATCTCACTCTGAGATCTGGAAGCCTGTCCCCAAGGAGTCCAGATTCTTGGGTGATTTCTCGAGGGGTTTGGACAGGCCCTAGACTGCAGCTGGCCAGTGCTGATTCTGCAGCACGGAAGTGAAGAGAGGACAGTTGGCTGAGAGGGAATGACACTGGAATGGCGATGCCCCAGGCACAGAGCAGCAGCTGTCTTTTAGCAACAATACGGCTCACTCCCGGATATTCCAAAGCCACACCCCCGTCTCCCTGGGCAACCATAGGAGGCCAGGCACCTACTCAGATGGCAGCCACCGCGGAACAGATCTGGGATGGAAACGCAGGCCCTGTGAGTAAAGAGGTTGCCTGAGGTAGTACTGGCCTGGTTGGAGCGTGGGGACAAGAAAACGCATGTGCAGAGCCGAGAAGTTCCCAGGGCAAGGCTGACCCAGAAGACCACGTTACTGAGCCTAAGATGCACCCAGCCCTCAGGGGATCATCAGCCTATAGACAAAGGAAGGCAGGAGCCTAGAACTGACAGCTAACCGAATACAAACCTGCAGGAGCAAAGACAGGGTCTGAGGCGCAGGCTCTGGTAACTCAAAACAGCTTCTCTTCTGCAGGCGACTTTAGCAGGGACAGAAACAAATTTCTGCAAAATTGTTCCATTCTGTTTTGTCAGTAACATTAATCGTGGCAGGGCTGGAACTGAGTGAACACCCCCAGCCTCCATCAAGTACCCAAGGTTGTCAGGCCTCACTGCCCCCTGCTGGGTAGAGGCAGAGCACAGTGGCCTGGCTGAGCAGAAATAGATTTCCTTGTGATTCAGGCAGGTGCAAACCACTGGAGTATCTGTTCACTAGAGGCAACTGGGTCACAGCCCTGTGGGGTTATCATTGACTGCAAGTGACAGAGGTGCAAGGTGGGGAAGGAGGCATCAACCTTCCCAGACTAATCTATTTCCTGGGTGGGTCCTCCTCACACCACGGAG
>CAUYPK010134912.1:0-14503 GCA_963574355.1 Loris lydekkerianus
CCACAGGCCCCCCTGCTCTGCTGCGGCCTGACCACCCACAGGCCCCCCTGCTCTGCTGCGGCCTGACCACCCACAGGCCCCCCTGCTCTGCTGCGGCCTGACCACCCACAGGCCCCCCTGCTCTGCTGCGCCCTGACCATCCACAGGCCCCGCTGCTCTGCTGGGGCCTAGCCACACACAGGCCATGCCGCTCTGCTGGGGCCTAGCCACACATAGGCCACGCCACTCCGCTGGGGCCTGGCCACACATAGGCCACGCCACTCTGATGGGGCAGCCTGACCACCCACAGGCCATGCCACTCTGATGGGGCAGCCTGACCACCCACAGGCCATGCCATTCTGCTGGGGCCTAGCCACACACAGGCCATGCCACTCTGCTGGGGCCTGGCCACACAGAGGCCACGCCACTCTGATGGGGCAGCCTGACCACCCACAGGCCACACCGCTCTGATGGGGCCTAGCCACACACAGGCCATGCCGCTCTGCTGGGGCCTGGCCACACATAGGCCACGCCACTCTGATGGGGCAGTCTGACCACCCACAGGCCATGCCACTCTGATGGGGCAGCCTGACCACCCACAGGCCACACCGCTCTGCTGGGGCCTAGCCACACACAGGCCATGCCGCTCTTCTGGGGCCTGGCCACACATAGGCCACGCCACTCTGATGGGGCAGCCTGACCACCCACAGGCCATGCCACTCTGATGGGGCAGCCTGACCACCCACAGGCCACGCCGCTCTGCTGGGGCCTGGCCACTGTTGCACCAGGAGGTCTGGTCCGTGTTTGCTGCCTAGGGCTGAGCCTTTGCTTTTAAGACTTAGTACAGGATTCCTTTTCCTTCCCAGTATCAGTAGTTCATAAGCCACTATCCAGAACTCACAAGCGCCACCAACCTTTTAGTTGGTGGGCAGCCTGACCACACACAGGCCATGCCATTTAGTTAAAAAGCGCCAGGGTGTGAATATCTGTCTTTCTGGAGTTTCTCATAGTTGCTTTCCTTATAGGCCCTGACTAGAGTCCAGTTTATCTTATACTTAATAGAACCTTGTCTGGTCCTGACAACCTGCTTTGTCCTTTGCAAGTAAATTACTTTCAGAATTCATCATCCTTCCATGTGCTTGAAATTAAAAAAAAATACACTATGGGATAAAGTCCTGAAAATGATTTTAATCAAGGCATTCTGATGCTAATATTCCCGTCATCCTGTTACATAGAATCACTTCAATAGGCTGTTGGGTTGAGTTAATTCTTGGAGAAAGTAATTGTCTCTGAATGTGTGTGTGTGTCCAGGTGGGCACGTTTGTGTAAGAATGTCATCAATAGCATCAAATAGTAAATGTCATCAATAGCATCGGTTGGGATGCTGTAGAATAGAGCTTAACAAACAAATAAAAATTTATGACATGGTCTAGAAACCATATCACAAATAAAATGTAAGTATCCCACTTGAGAAGGGACACACAGAAAGGGGCTTTCAGGGGGATGGCAGGGCAGCCTGGCCTGCGGGACCAGGAGTCAGAGGGCCCAGAGGGTCACTCACCACTCAACCTTGTCACCAAAGCGGGAAAAGCACATGACCAGCAGGTAACCTGGGCAGCCATGACCAGAAGAGGAAGACGGTAATCAGTGACCAGCAGAAAAGGGCAGCACCGCCTGGCAGAGCAGGTGACCACGGCAGCACCACAGTCATTCCCACAGCTCACTGAGGATGGGTGGCTTGGGGGTGCTTCCCACCCAGGGTCTCAGGGTCTCAGGAGGGGGTGGGGGCCCAGTCTGCTCTCGCTGCCATGGACTGCCACAGAAGTCCATGGACTGCGTGGTTTGAACAATAGGCTGGAAGTCCAAGGTCAAGGCATCAGCAGGGCAGGTCTCTCCCATGGCCACTCTCCTTGGTTTGTAGATGATCATCTCTCTCCCCGCATCTTCACATGACCACCTGTCTCTGTGTGGCTGTGTCCTGATCTCTTAATGTTAAACACCATCTCACGTTGATTAGGGCCAACCCTAGTGACCTCATTATAACTTCATTAGCTCTTTAAAGACCCTGTCTCCAAATACAGTCACATTAGCAGTTGAGAGCACAGACCGAGGGGAGATGCCCGAATCAGACATGTGACTGAGACAAGGAAGGGCAGAATCCCACCCCCTGGATCACAAAGTCAGTTGTCTGGAGATGTCACAGGACTAAGAAGTAGGACAGTAAAGAAGACCGTGACACCAGGAGAGCAGGGGGACCACATATGGACAAATTAAAGAAATAAACACCCTGCTGGCCAAGCAAGGCATCCGTGGGCTGAGGACCATCAGTTTTCTCCCCTTGCTAGAGAATTTCTGACAACTCTCAAAAGTCAGTTGAAAGCTATCTGGACTGGCATTTGCGGCCCAGCTGGTGTTGGCTTATTTTGTGTTTGCTTTTTCTTGGAGGATCAGTATCCCATTTGTTATAAGATGGGGGTGAGAGAAACCTGATCTTACTACAAATTTAGTTCCCTCTGATGTATATTTAGGTCCAAAATGTAAAATATGTGTGTCATATAATTTCTGTAAATATTTTCTTTTTTTCTATTCATAAAATAGAAAGAATTCTTTTCTGCAGCCTGAACTTTAACGTGAGGTGATAGATGTTTGCATGTACTCAACAAATCAGACACACTGTTCTTATGCCAGATAAGCTGTTACCAAACTCTTATTCCCTAAGATCCTGAGAAAGAGACAAGTAGGTTTCGTGCCCGTGTCTGGGAATGGCTGCCAGGAGCCCTGTGGTAAGAAAGATTCTGACGTTTGTTCGTAGTGGACGCACACCAGAGACCGTGCTGTCATTATTACCCAGATCTGGCAGGAAGGGAGGAGGGAGGGTCCTGCAGCACCACAGCGTGGAGGCAAAGGAATCAGACCCGCATTCTGCGTTGCTATTATCCTGGTGAAGGTCCACTGTGGTTTCACCTGCTGGATCCTTTGCTTTGTAGGTACAACAAATAGGAAATTGTTCTGCCACTTTTATGAGGCCAAAACACAGAGAGAGAGAATGAAGCATTTCCTTGGGCATAGAAAAAAATAACAAAAATCATGTGGCATGTAAAAAGCACACACATCCCTTGATGATTTTGATATGAAATCCAGAGAAACAAATGTTGATGAGTTTTATTGTTCGTGAAGTTGTTGGTCAGCATCTTGCAGTCTTGATTTTTTTAATTAGCTCTGTAATACGCTTATTGATTTTTCCTCTTATAAGAAGCAGTATTCTGTGGAAAAAGGCCAGCCTTCTTGGCACTATGTCCTTGTTCCTGGAGATTATTAATTTCTCTTTAATAGAGCTCATACTACAAAATCAAATTTTTATGTCATGAAGGGATTTACATTTATCTTGAGCTGCGCACGCCCCATCGTCCATCAAATTGAGTTTAAGTTTCTAATTGAAACAATTTTTCAAGTCTTGAGCAATAAAGAGGCAATAAGCGATATATTTAAATTATTTATTCATCTTATTTATAATTAATTTGGCTTTTTTCCTTGCTGCATGGCGAGGCCAGCCCAATGCATTTGATCTTCATATCTTCTCTACCATTTGGTGACAATAGAAGTGGCTGCTTTTTCCACCCTACTTGTGTTTCACTGGCCTCTGGAGACTCAGGAAACATCAGTTTAAATCACAGTTAAACTTAACACATTCACTGTGTTTTGCAACATACTGCTCTAAGAACAAGCAAGTCGTGGGTACAGCATGCCTACTCTTTAGGCAAACTGAAAAACAAAAAGAAAAAAAAATTCTCCACCAGGTAGGATGAGCCATTACATTAACAAAGATCTCATCCCTCGGTGTTTAATGACTGCATATCCCGGTGTCTACACTCCTCCTACACACTGCAATTGGCAATGGATCCTTAATTAGGAGGTCTGGTAGCTGGTGTGTAGATTATCTGAACCCCCTTTTCCAACATTCTGCCTCATTAGACTGTTTGAGACACAAACTCCAGGCCCCGAGCACATACATTACCGCTCCCTTACCTCCACTCCTTGACTGTCCACAATGGCTCATTCTGGTCACCTTGAGAGCTTCACAGCCCCCGTTTATTTCCCTCTCACACAAACACATATATCCACACCCCATTCTCTCCAACAAGCTCTGCTCCCAGCCCTCTGAGCTCTCGCACTGTCAAGTGGCCGATCACCTGCCACTTCTGCAACCTAAATATACTACCCCCAGTTTTTTCTAAAGCCCAGGTCACTGAATGCCCTGCTCATGAGCCTATAATGATTCCCCTTGGCACTCTGCATATGCTCAGCTGCCCACACTCTAAATTATTCAGTCTGGGTTTCACCTTTGCGCCCTGCTCCACCACCGCGTGGCAATTAGATAATGGGTGAGGCTTCTGTGTAACACGTACTCGGGCTTTGTTCAACAGTGACCACACTTTATATGTCTCTTGGCATACGCTGGATACTCAATATCTATCTGTAGAATAAGTGACCAAAGAACAGGCCATAAAATAAAATACAGAGAATAGACCAGAGAAATCAAGTGATCTCCAATTCAAGCCAAAAAGCTCAGAAAATGCGGTGGGCAGGAAGATGTAGCCACTGGCTGAAATTATTTGAGAACAACTGCTTTTGTGGTAAGTAGTTATCTTTCCCTCCCCAACAGAGCATCTGATTGACCAAACGTGCTCTGGTGACCTGATTGTTCGATAGCTAGTGGGCCTTGGTATGTTTCACATATCAGGAAAAGCAGGTGGAGGAATTTTCCTCAACCTCAACGGTGCAGTAACTCTGCAGTTAGGGTTAGGGCAAGGTATAAGAACAGAATCAAGAGAAATCTGATTATGGACATTCACTGAGCTTCTCCATGCATCAGGTGCCCAGTGCTATCCATTTTAGTTTTCTTAGTCCTCAAAACAATCCTGTAAAAGTTAACAGGAGCTGAGCTGCTATGGAGAACTGTGCTCTTGTCCTGCAAGAGGCAACACATCCCCACTTGGCTCAAGTGGCTTATTTCCCTGCACCTGACAGCAGGCTTGGCCATGTGACTTGCCCTGACCAATGGCATGTGAGCAGACATGACATATGCAAATCCAAGCAGAAGATTTAAGAGGTGCCGTGGGTTCCCAACAGATGGCAGGGAGGGCATGTCCCAGATAAAGCTACCTTCAGTGTGGACCCCAGAATTGGTAGAGCTGGTGTCCAACACTCAGTTCAACATGTAATGTGAGCCCAAAATAAATCTTTGTTGTCATCAGCAACATAGACTATCAGGTTGATGGATTCTTCATAAAACTTACCAATGGTAGAGGCAGAATTCACACCCAAAGCCTGCACTTCTATCCAATGCACCCATTTGCCTCATTAAGGATATGCCTCATGATAAAAAAGGCTCTAAGTCCATGTGGGGTGGGCTCTGCTGTCTCCACCCTGCAAGCTGGAATCAGTGAGCTACTCAGAGTGTGGTCCACGGACCCACAACAGTATGAGCATCACTTGGCAGTGGGTGAGAAATGCAGAATCTCAGCTCCCACCCCAGAATCTGCATGTAACAAAAGCTCTGGGGATGAATGTTCACACTGAAGTATGATAAGTGCTGATTTAGTACACGAGCATAAGCGCTCACTTCATGAATAAGCAAGATTGAAGAGCCACAAATTAGAAATGGAAAAATCATCCACGTACAATTACAATTTTTAGACTGGAAAGGAAAGAGCACCCACTTATTTTCCTGCCTCTTGCAGATCAGAGGGGCAGGAACAATATGTTGCAACAACCACTGTATTACTGTACAACATTCCAGTACTTGCTGTGGCCACTAAATAATGTCCTTTGACAGAGCAGCTCACACCTCATTGCTGGCTATGTTGACTTCTTATTCACAACCCAATGGCTTGTTTACTGAGCAAATGAAGATCATGGCCTGTCAGCCTCATTAGGGCCTGTAGCATGTGGGGGGGGGGGGGGAGGAAATGACACATTGTGCTTCTCTTTCCTCTTCTAGTCCAAGATTCAATAATGGGTTTATCAACTTTTTGATGAGTAACACTGACCATTAACCATAACAGTAAGTATCACAGCTTCCCAAACACACATCATCATAATCAAGGAAGGAAGATAGCACTTACAAGAGACTGCATAGCTGAGAACTCAATGCCATGGTCTTTTCTCCTCACAATCCCAAAACCCAGCACGGTGAGCCAGAACACTCAGGAAGTCACGGAAATGAGTAACCATCTCGGAAGATAGCAGGTAATGCAGGTTGAGCAACAACCCCAACCTCTGAGACACACTCTCCCAGTGAATGTTAAGGTTTCTGACAGGCTGTTTATGAATAAATTCATGACATGAGACATTTCCAAAATGTCTCTTAAGAACCACTTCAAAATGAAGTCATCAAAATTACAACAAAATGTATACTTTAAATGCAAACAGCCGGGGGAAAGAGCGTGCTTGTTATGTAGAATTCATTATCAGGATTTCAGAGTGAAGCCACTATAAACATTTGTTTGGGATTGCTTTTATGCAATTGTTTGGAACATAAGCAGAGAATGAGCTGAATGGAGAAATTCCAGAAACCCAGAGCTTATTCGACTTGTTTTTTTCTTTCTCCCCCTACCTTGTTAGGAAGAAATCATTTTTTCCCTTAAAATTTTAATACAATTAGAAGGATTTGACTTTTTATAACTTATTAGTTTATGTTATTAATATTGGAGACATGACTAAAATACAGGAAATGGAAGCCACATAGTAGAAATTTTCTCTTTATTATCTGGGGCAAAAACCAAATCCTTCATCAGATACAAATTACTTTTCTTAGGTATTTAACTAGGAATATAAGTATATACACATTAACGGACTCGCATAGTAACAGTCCTTAAATTTATATTTGAATTCAGCCTGGAGGTATTTAAAGGTAAATCAAGCTGTCAAATTTAGGGTCAAAAACATACTAGATGGAAACAAAACTATTTTTAGGATAAAATAAACTAAGTGGTTGGCTAATGATTAGAAACGTCACTATTCCACAGTGAAGAAGAAAACACCAATTTGCTATAAAAAGAGAGCTGCAATCTGGTAGGTCCTCAAGATGGAAGAAAATCAATCTGTGAAAAATAGAGAATCAATGTCACCACAGACACACCCAAAAAGAAAAAGGCATATAGTTTAGATTAATAATATTCATATATCAAAGAGTCTCACCATAAACAAAATTATAAAGCAAACAATGATCTTCAAAAATTGTATGTATCTATTATAAAAATAATTGACCTAACGTACCAAAAAAAAAAAAGCTGGCAAACCTAGTTTTAAAATAACACCCCACAGATGAAATGGGCAAAGCATATGAATAGGCAATACTAAAATTGTAGGAATAATTGAGGACCAGCTAGCAGTAGAATAAATAAAATATAAAATAAATAAATAAAATAAAATATAAAATAATATAAATAAAATAATAAAAATATATATAATAATATAAAATATATAAATAAAAATATATAATAATATAAAAAATAAAAATAATATAAATAAAATAATAAAAAAAAATAATAAAAAAAATAATAAAATAAAATAAAATAAAACAGAATGCTGTTGTTATAAGGATGTTATAGAAGAACATGCACAGATGTGGAGGAAATACCCAGGAAACAGTAATAAAAATCAAACAAGCATCAAATTATAAACATCTGACAAAAGACACCACCATGTTAACAGTGCCTCTCTACACTGTGAAACTAAAAGGGTTTTCTTTTTTGTGTTTTGTGAACTTTACACATTAAATAATAGTTTTATTTAGATTAGAAAAATAATAAAAATTATTAAAAATGTATGAAACCTTTTAGATCAAAGAAGTTTTTTTTTGTTTGTTTGTTTGTTTTGAGGCAGACTCTCACTCTGTTGCCTGGGCCAGAGCAGAGTGGTATCATCACAGCTCCCTGGAATCCCACACTCAAGCAGTCCTCCTACCCTGGCCTCCCAAGTAGCTGGGACTACAGGTGCACCACAACACCTCACCTGGCTACTTTATTGTATTTTTTTTAGAGATGGGGTCTTGATGTGTTGCTCAGGCTGGTCTCAAACTCCTTGCCTTGAATGATGCTCCCACCTGACTAGTCTCCCAAAGTGCTAGGATCACAGATGTGAACCACAGCACCAAGCCTAGATCAAAGAATTTACTATATAAACAGAGAAAAACTCTACTCCCAATCCTATAAAATATAGCCTAAGCATTCAAATGTTTTACATCTATAAGTAAGCAGACACATTTTGGATAAATGTTACTACCCTACAATGACACCTTGTGGTATCAGCAGCTATATCTGTGGACAGAGAACAATGATGAGGCACATATGTAAGGAGAAACCTTGGACCAAAAGGAAAATTCCACTTCTGTAATCAAGAGCCTGTGTTTGCAATATCAGTGACTCTCCTTCCAAATGATCTGTTGTCTTCTGAAGTAAGCTGGGTTAAAAGGACCATATCTCTGGGACGCTAGAGTAAACAATGCCTCCTGAATAACTGCACCTATCGGTACTGCCCATAGGCAGAGACAAGAGCTGCCACACTGACTCATTTATTTCTCATCCTTACATAAGAATATCAATATTGTAGATTCATCAGGATAAGCCATCAGTCAAATGCAGGGGGGAAAAAAATCTCAATATAAATTATCCTACAGTATTAATATTTCCTTGCCACCATAACAAATTACAAATTTTTAAAATGTGTTGTCTTAAAATGACATAGATTTTTTCTCTTACAATTCTGGAGGCCAGAAATCCAGGAACAGTTTCCCAAGGTCAAAGTCAAGATGTTTACAGGATACACTCCCTCTGGAAGATCCTGGGGAAAAGCTGTTTTCCCCTTTCCACATCATAAAGCTTTCTCCAGAAAGCAGAAGGAAGTGTGTCTCCCTGGTCTGTGACACATCACTCCTACCTCTCATTCCATTATCACACCTCCAACCCTTTCTCTATCTCTTGCCTTCCTCTTGTAAGGATCTCTGTGATCACATAGGCCTAACAGATGGTCTAGGACAGTCTCCCCATCTCAACAGCTGAAGTTTAACTGCATCTGCAAAATCCCTTCTGCAGGTTCTGGAGACAGGACATTGCTGTGGTTTGAATGCCTGTCCCCTCCGAAGCTCATGTTGAAAGTTTATGTCCACGTGGCAATACTGAGAGGTGGGGTCTTTAAAGAGATGATGGGGTCAGAAGAGCTGACCTGGTGGATAATTAATCCATTCACAATGATGGACAGATGGAGTATCATGACAGAGGCATTTGAGGCTTTTTAAAAGGAGAAAGAGAGATCTGAGATGCAGGCTCAGCACCCTTATCCCCCCAGGACTCTGCAGAGTCCCCATAACCAAAGCCTTCATGAGATGTGGCCACTTGACCTTGGACTTTCTGCCCTCTGTAATTGTAGGAACAAAATTCCCTTTTTTGTTTTTTTAATAAATTACCCAGTTTTAGGTGTTCTTTTATAAGCAACAGAAAACAGACCTAGACAGTCATGGCCATCCTAGGCTATGGCAGCATTATTCAGCCCACCACAGCTACCGGCCTGACATGCAAGTCACTGCCGACAAAATTCCTCCTCTTAGAGCCGTCCACTGGCATGATTTTGCTGATATTCCATCATGATGACAAACTCTGATTCTCTTCAGAAGTACCCAATTGCAGGTAAATCAGATAAGTTGGTTTCTAAGAGGAAAAGTGAGAAGTCAAAGACCAAAAATGAAAGATTATTCCAAAACATAAAATGAAAGGAAATGGAGTCCAGATTCTGTGTGGGCAATGCCAGCCTTTATTCCACCTGGGTGCAGGTGAGGTGAGCTTGAGAAGGAAACTCATGGATTAAGGTGGATGGGAATTTAAGGAGTTGCAAGGGTAGGGGTGGACACATTGCCTCTTTCCTGGATGGGACATTCTTATTGGGCCAGTCATTTCTATCTGGGCGGGTCCCTCCATTTGACCCTGTCAAAAAGGAATACTCATTCTTAAATTTCTTGTTCTTTCCCTAAGTCTCCAAGAAGTGCTGCACAGCTGAAAACTCACATGTTTTTAAAAACAATTACAGAACATCTGCCATATGGTAGACACAGATGTGATCACTGGCTTTTGCTTTACAAATGCAAATGAAGCCTTTGACGTTCTCATTGCCTCTCTTTGCCAAGAAGGCAGTGAAATGATGAGAGCTCCCCTCCAGCACATGAGCACACATATGTCACCCCAATCACCTCAAGCCTGAGAAAATGCCCAGGGAAGACAACTAAGGCAATCACTGTAGGCAACTCAAATTCTGCTAAAGGAAAACACAGAATCTTCCTGGATGTGAAGAGCCATGCTATCAGGTCTGATCAGGAGATTTTTTTTTTTTTTACCTCTGCAATACTCCTAAGTGACTGACCTCAGGCCTCGAGTCTCCCCAACTCTTCTCTCAAGTTCATCACCTACCAAGGTGACTTATTTGTGCTCCTATTAGCCTTAAGCCTCAAGCCTTAAGGAGTGGCTTGGTGAGTTAGTTATTACCAGAATCTACAGACATGGAATATAGAGACATTTATGTATGGAACATACTGATAATGAACTCCAACTTGAATAGATGAGGAACCCAGGAAGCGAGAGATGGGAAAAGCCTCCCTAGCACCCAGAACTGCACTTCTGAGTGTTGCTGGAGAAAATCACACAAGTGAAAACATCTACACCACAATAAATTTAGGCACCTCTATGTCTGAACCAGCCCTTCTATGTTTCTAAGGACAGCTCCCTCTCCAACTCTACAAAGTGACCATTTCTCCTTCTCTAACTTCCTAAAGCCTTAAACCCCTCCTTTCCACAGCCAACCTCCCCTTCCAACCAATAGAGAAAAGGAGGAAATCAACAATCCTCTCCCCCTCACCATCCACCCCCACCTCTCCCTCTAGACACACTCCAGGATCCCATCTGCTCTTACCTCACTCGGGTTAAAAGAAAGACAGAGGGGACCCGTGATTGGCACTTTCCCAGACCTCCAGAAGAGCTTCTCTGGACCTATGATCGGCACCCTCCCATCTCTGGAAGAGCTGCAAGGGGACCCATGATCGGCATCCTCCTGGAACTCCCAAAGAGCTGCACCCACCTGGACCCACCTTCTGGGCCTCCCCACACCCTGACCAGGAACTCTGGTAGCCGGGAGCCCTCCAGAGCCTTTCTCCTGGCCAGAAACTGCTGGAGCCTTGGGCCCTCTGTGCCAAAGTCACTGGGCACCAAGCACTCCCATAACTGTGTGCACCACTCCCCGCCCTGTTGCTGAATTTGGGTGTGTCACACTCCAGAGCTGCTCCCACAACCAGAATTCCCTGGCTGGGGCAGCCCCAGAAGAGCTACACAGGGTCAATCCGTACAAAGATCCAGCAACAATAGAGTGATCCCCCCCACCCCCAGGGTCTAATCTCAGAGAGACACCAAGCCAACTCTGAGGACAGCCAGAAGCAAAGGTGAAAAACAATCATGAGATGAAATCAAAGGAAAAGCTCTGGCAATATGAATAATCCAAGTAGATCAACTCCCCCAAGGAACAATGGGGCAGACACAGCACAAGATCCCATGCACAAATAGCTGAGATGTCAGAAATCGAATTCAGAATCTGCATAGCAAATAAGATCAAATTAGAATTCCAAACAGTAACCCAAAAGATGTCTCAAGAATTCAATGAATTCAAAGACAAAATGACCAAAGATTTTGACACATTGAGACAAGAAGTTGCAGCCCTCAAAGATCTGAGAAACACGGTAAAATCCCTCAGTAACAAAATAAAGCAAGCAGAAGAAAGGATTTCTGACATCGAAGACAAAGCTATCGAATGCTCCCAAACTCTCAAAGAGGAAGAGAAATGGAGGGCAAAAACAGATCACTCTATTAGAGAGCTTTGGGATAATTGGAAGAAACCAATATTTGTCTCATAGGGATCCCCAAAAGGGATGAAGGGGCTTCACAAGGCACAGAGTCTCTTCTCCATGAGACTATGAAGGAGAACTTTCCAGACATGCCAAGAGATTCTGAATTTCAGATAACAGACAATCTCAGAACTCCAGCAAGACTCAGCCTGAATAAGACATCTCCCAAACACATCATAATCAATTTCACTAAAGCTAACATGAAGGAGAATATTCTGAAAGCAGCCAGATGAAAGAAAACAATTACCTACAAGGGGAAGAATATTAGAATGACTAAAGATCTCTGTGCTGAAACCTTCCAAGCTAGAAGAGGATGGTCATTGACTTTAATCTCCTAAAACAAAATAACTTTCAACCCAGGATCCTGTACCCAGCTAATCTGAGTTTCACTTATGATGGAGAAATTAAATACATTAATGACATTCACATGTTGAAGAAATTTGCCACAACTAAACTAGCTCTCCAGGATATTCTCAGACCTATCCTCCATAAAGACTGGAATAATCCTCCACCACAAAAGTAAACCCACCCAGAACATTTTGATCAAATTCCAACTTCCACAGTCGCAAAAGGATTAAAAATGTCCACCAGACTCTCGAAAGGCTCATCAATGTTCTCAATTAATGTGAAAGGTTTAAATTATCTTTTAAAGAGGCACAGGTTGGCTGACTGGATACAAAAACTCAAGCCAGATATCTGCTGCATACAGGAATCTCATCTTATATTAAAAGAAAAATATAGACTCAAGGTGAAGGGATGGTGATTTATACTCCAGGCAAATGGAAAGCAGAAAAAAGAAGGCATTGCAATCCTATTCACACATGCAATAGGCTTTAAACCAACCAAAATAAGGAAGGATAAGGATGATCACTTCATATTTCTTAAAGGTAATACTCAATATGATGAGATTTCAGTTATTAATATTTATGTACCCAACCAGAATACACCTCAATTTATAAGAGAAACTCTAACAGACATAAGCAACTTGATTTCCTCCAGTTCCATAGTAGTTGGATATTTTAATACCCCTTTAGCAGTGCTGGATAGATCCTTCCAAAAGAAGCTAAGCAAAGAAATCTTAGATTTAAACTTAACCATTTAACATCTGGACGTAACAGACATCTATAGAACATTTCACCCCAACAAAACTGAATACACATTCTTCTCATCAGCCCACAGAACATACTCCAAAATCGACCACATCCTGGGCCAACAAATCTAACCTCAGCAAATTTTAAAAAATAGAAATTATTCTTTGCATCTTCTCAGACCATCATGGAATAAAAGTTGAACTCAATAACAACAGGAACCTGCATAGCCATACATGAATATGGAAGCTAAATAACCTTATGCCGAAGGATAGATGGGTTATAGATGAGATTAAGAAGGAAATAAAATTTTTGAAACAAAACAACAAGACACGGATTATTAGAACCTCTGGGATACTGCAAAGGCAGTCCTAAGAGGGAAATTTATAGCACTGCAAGCCTTCCTCAGGAAAACAGAAAGAGAGGAAGTTGATAACTTAATGGGACATCTCAAGCAACTGGAAAGGAAGAACATTCCAACCCCAAACCCAGCAGAAGAAAAGAAATAACCAAAATCAGAGCAGAATTAAATGAAATTAAAACAAAAGAATTATACAACAGATCAATGAATCCAAAAGTTGGTTTTTTAAAAAGGTCAATAAAATAGACAAACCTTTGGCCAACCTAACCAGGAAAAAAAGAGTCAAATCTCTAATTTCATCAATTAGAAATGGTAAAGATGAAATAACATCAGACCCCTCAGAAATTCAAAAAATCCTTAACAAATACTACAAGAAACTTTACTCTCACAAATATGAAAATCTGAAAGAAATCAACCAATACCTGGAAGTACACCACCTACCAAGACTTAGCCAGAATGAAGTGGAAAAGTTGAACAGGCCTATATCAAGATCTGAAATAGCATCAACTATACAAAATCTCCCTAAAAAGAAAAGCCCAGGACCAGATGACTTTATGTCAGAATTCTACCAAACATTTAAAGAATAACTAGTACCTATACAACTAAACCTCTTCCAAAATATAGAAAAAGAAGGAATACTACCCAACACATTCTACGAAGGAAACATCATCTTGATCCCTAAACCAGGGAAAGACAGACCCAACAAGAAAAGAAAATTAAAGACCAATATCACTAATGAATATTGAAGCAAAAATTCTCAATAAGATCCTAACAAACAGAATCCAACAACACATCAAAAAAATTATACACCATGACCAAGTGGGATTTATCCCAAGCTCTCAAGGCTGGTTGAATATACGTAAATCTATAAATGTAATTCAGCACATAAACAAACTTAAAAATAAGGACCATATGATTCTTTCCATTGATGCAGAAAAAGCTTTTGATAATATCCAGCATCCCTTCATGATCAGAACACTTAAGAAAATTGGCATAGAAGGGACATTTCTTAAACTCATAGAGGCCATCTACAGCAAACCCACAGCCAATATCGTATTGAATGGAGTTAAATTGAAATCATTTCCACTTAGATCAGGAACCAGGCAAGGTTGCCCATTGTCTCCATTGCTCTTT
>CAUYPK010134915.1:0-36945 GCA_963574355.1 Loris lydekkerianus
GCCATCCCTAGAAAGGAAGGGTATTTCAGGAAGAAGGAACAGCAAGTACAGAGCCTTGGAGTTGTAAAAGGGCCTGGCCTGTTCTGGGAATGATACCCTGTTTCCCCAAAAATAAGACAGTGTCTTATATTAAGTTTTGCTCCCAAAGATGCGCTAGGTCTTATTTTTAGGGGACATCTTATTTTTCCTGTAAGTAGGTCTTATTTTTGGAGGATGTCTTATTTTGGGGGGGGGAACAGGGTAGACTTTGATGGAGATTGGACTTGAGAGCTGAGGTGTGAGAATAGAGGGTGGGTGACAGGGCATATAGGAGGAGCCTATATGCTGGCCTCTGTATATCTTCCAGGACAGGGCATATAGGAGGAGCCAGTTAACTATTAACTGGTTGGAGCCAGTTAATCAAATGTTTGTCAAGGTAAGAAAAAGAATTCAGATTTCACTCAGAAGTTGATTCTGAGCAACTGTGGCCTTTGCCCTTCTGGGCTGTGGAGACTGGAATTGGAGCTTTTTATAAACATTTAGAATATTAGAGGATTTCACGAAACACTCAGAGAATATGTACTACGTACCAAGCATTATATTTCATGTTGGGGCAGAGGGACGATGCTCAAAATCAAGTAGAGAATTTAAAACAATGGCAAATGTCAGAAGTTTAAGGTACTACTGTGATGAGGATGAAAAAAATTCTGTTTCTTTGTATACTTGCTCTGGTTCTAGGGCTGGGTTGACACAGGTTTAATGCCAATTTGGGTGAAATCTCTGCTGAAACAAGGAATCTGGGCCTGCAAGCAGAAATCATGCACTGCCAATGAAATGTGTTTAGGTAAAGGAGTGGAACCAGATTGAAGTTAGTAAGGTGGGTGCCTTCCAGAAAATTGCTGAAGGAAGCATGTATTTGCTGTTTATACCAATCCTCTGAAGTAAAGTCCAATTTTTAGCCCCCTTTTCTAGATGAGGAAATAAGCAGAGAGAAACAAATATGGTGGAAGGGGTGAGGGAGCTCTCCAGCCCCCTTTATCAGAGTACTGACCCACTGTGCTCGTATTACCCCTTAAAGGCCCGGCCTCCTAACACCATCGCGTTGGTGATGAGGTTTCAACATATGAATTTTTTGGGCGGGACATAAACATTCAGACCATCACAGCCACACTTGGAAAAAGAGCCTTCTAAGCACAGAGAGAGGCAGATCTCTGGAAGAGACCGTGGGGGCTCACGTGATCTATCTACTAGGTTGGCTTTTCAGAAGATCGTTTATAACTCGCAGGTGCTACAGAAGTGAGAGCGTTCTGGTGTTCCTCCATAGATGGTTTTCTCTCTGACTCCTTATGTTTTTTCCCTGCATGCAGAATATTCGTAAACTACCTTTTGATCTCAAATGCCTGTTTTGAGTTTGAGGTCTCTTTCTTTTCCCAGATGTGGCAGAGCCAGGCTCCTAACCCAGGCAGGGGCTCCAGAGTCACTGGCACTGTTCACTAGGACCCGCCCTCATCAGGCAGCGCTGAATCCCAGGACCACAGCACAGACAACAGACGTGTTTGGGGGCTGAGAGAAGGAGCAGACACACTGAGGCACAGCTAATATTTTTTAATTTTAGTGACAGAGTCTCATTTGCCCTGGGTGGAGTGCTGTAGCATCATAGCTCATGGCAACCTCAAATGCTTGGGTTCAAGTGAACCTCTTGTCTCAGTGTCCCAAGTAGCTGGGACTACAGGCACCTGCCACTATGCCTGGCTAGTTTTTTTCTATTTGTAAAGATGGGGTCCCACTTTGCTCAGGCTGGTCTTGAACTCCTGAGCTCAAGCAATCCACCCGCCTGGGCCTCCCAGAAGGCTGGGATTATAGGCGTGAGCCACTGTGCCCAGACAGCACAGCTAATATTTATAAGTCACTTTGAAAAACAAGATGTTGGTTAGGGGTTGCTCTCACCAAATAGGCCAGTGGTTATTTGAGATGCCATGGTGTCATAGGAGGAGCTGGGACATGCAGTCAGAATGTTCTGGGTTTGAATCTCAGCTCAACGCTTTGCTTTCCCTTTAGGAAAGTCCATGCTGGCCTCTGTTATATCTTCTAGGACAGTTTTTGTAAGAACTAGACATATTAGTTGTTCAACAAATGGTATTTGCACAATACAACTTAGACTCTACCTAATAAACACAAACGATGTGATCTAATCGTCTGGACCTTCCTATGAATCTGAAATAAAAAGAAATAAAAGGCAGATGCTCGAATTTAGAGCCTGTCTTCTTCTTTGGTTTTCATTCTTTCTGATTGGTGCTATGACAGTTAACAACACTCAGAAAATAACTTATTGGGCTCCCATTTGGACCAGGCAGTGTGTAAGGCCCAGGGTACACACAAGCCAATGCACTTACCCGGTTCCCACTTCCATGGTGCCGTCTAGTGGGAAGAGTCATGGATTAAACAAAAACCAACCAGGTAATACTGGTTTACAAAATGGGATAAGGGTTGTCACGGGAAGAGACCAGGAGCTCTCATCACTGTACCTACAGGATCTGACCAATATTTACCCCAACAACCTAATTCTGAATGGCCCAGTTGGTTTAGAGCTAGTCTCAACAGGTGGTAACAGCCAGATCATTAAGGAAGGGCCTTGTTAAAGATTTTGTTCTTTGTTTAAAGGGCAGTGGGAGGTCAGGATGAAGAGGAGGGGGAACTTCTTCATCAAGCAGGGGCCAGATAAGCAACTGGAATCTCATCTAAAAATTAGTTGAAACACTTATGGAAATCAGGTAATGTAAGTCCTTAAACTTGGTCTTTTTCATAACTACTTGGGTCATTCTAGTACCTCTGCTTTTCCGTATAAGTTTAGAATCAGTTTGTCCATTTGTACCCCCCAAAATCCTACTGGGATTTGAACTGAAATCACATTGCATCGATGATCCATTTAGGGAGAACCAACACCTGAAAATATTGAATCTTCTAATCATAATCACAATATCACTTTCCATTTATTTAGCACTTTCTCTTCTTTTGTTCCTTAATATTTTACAGATTTCAGCTTACAAATTTTGCACAATTTTTGTTAGATTCGTACCTGAGTTCTTCATGGCTTTTGGTACTACTTCTAATTGCTTTTTAACATTTCAATGACTAATTGTTCATTGCTCATTCATAGAAATGCCATTGATTTTTATATATTGAGCTCAACTCCTGAGAACTTAATAAACTCACATATTAATTCTAATAAATTCTTGGACATTCTTGGAAATTTCCTCCATGGGTAATTGTGTTGTCTCAGGATAGAGATAATTTTATTTTTTCCTTTCCAATCTCTATACATTTTATGTTTTTAAAAAAATTTTATCTTCTTGCACTGATTACAATGTATTATCTGTTTTGTGTATTTCTGGATTCAGTTGGCTACAATTTTGTTAAGAATTTTTATGGGTATGCTCATTAGGGATGTTGGTCTGTAATTTTTTTGTTCTTGTTATATATTTGTCTGGTTTGGCAACCAGGATAGTAATGTTCTCCTATTGAGTGAGCTAGGATATGTTCTGTTTTTCAATTTCGGGGAAGAGTTTTTGTAAAGTTGGTATAATTTTCTTCCTTTGATATGATCGTATTCACCAATGAAGCTCCATGGCATGGAACTTTCTTTGTGTGGAGGAGTTCACTTCACATTTAACTTTGTGGGTATAAGATAGGTTATCTATTTCCTCTTGAATGAACTTTAGTAATTTTTTTTTACTTTCAATAAGTGTCTACTTTATCTTTACTGTCAAATTTATTGTCGTAAAATTATTTACAATATTCTCTTATTAGCTCTATCATGTCTGCGTTTATTAGTCTGTCCTCTCTGGGTAAGGTGCAAAACTCAAAGCCCCTGTGTCCTTACCTGGGCTCAGAGGCACAACTGTTTTTCCTGCTCGGCTTTTGTGTTGATTTCCCTCATTATTCTCATTATTTTGTGAGCACCGGGGGTGGGGTGGGGTAGGGACTATCATCTATGTGATCAGGCGCGGTGTCTATCATATACGTGATGACAGGCAGCCTGTAATAGGCACTCAATAAATGCTTGATTTCACCAGCTCTGGAGAGAACTTTGGAAAAAGGGGAGCAAGACTATAGGGGTAGAGGGAGTCCTCCTTTTATGGCCTAAATTAACTTTTAACAATTTATGAAAACTTTTCTTTTAAAATACACTTTGGAAAGCAAAAGTATACATTTCTTTCTTGCTTCTCAAATAATTTTCTGTCACCTTAGGCCCCCCTCCCCTTAAGGAAAAAGATGGTACACAGTAAAATTGACATTCTCAGAAACCTGCTTGAGATATTATAGAATTTGCTACAAGGGCACATTTTGATGCCTTGTGAGGCTCAAGTTGCTGATAAGACTATTTTAGGTCATTATCACATTTCCCTTACTCTGGGGGTCTCTTGTATCCTCATTTTCCTCAGGAGGGAGGGTTAATGATTACAGGCTGTCAGCAGATCATTAGCTGGTCTGTTTCTTTAAAGGAAGATAATAGACTTCCTGCCCAGCAAGAGGCCAGGAACTTCCCTGTAACTTTATCTCCCAAGAACCCCCAGAGGTGCCTATTCCCTCTCACCCCCTTTAAGAACTTGGGGCACAGTGCTAGGCAGAAAACACATCCTGGTGTTCCATTTAGAGCTCTGGTTGGAATTGTCTGCCTGGGAAATTGAAGTGAAATATGTTCTTCATGTGAATTCAGAATTATGGGTCACTCAGAGCAACCTGCCTCAAAGAATGGTTTCAAATATGTATCATCCATTATTTGAAACCTGGGCAGTGGATGGCAAGGAATATGCAGTGAGAAAGAAAAAGGGGTCTGGAAATGCAAATAACATGATATAAAAAAAGAAAAAAATGTGGGACATTTGATGATATTGACCTAAAAAAAAAAGGAACAATCAAGACCATTCCTATTGAAATAATCAGATTGCTTTGGCCAGCATGGAGTTTAGGCAGAACCCCTTTGCACGCGTTTGTTTTTCCTTACCTTGACTTGTTGCATAAATCCATTAATGTTCACGGCAGAGTAAAAAGAGCTGGGATGTTGAAATAAAAATAAAGCTATTTCATCTCAGATAGAATAGTGGCTGTTCAAAAGTGATTAAGTTTTGAAGCTAAAAATATGCTTTGAGTGCATATTTTCTCATTTTGTACTAATGAGAAAAGACCTCCAGATGCCCATTTGATAGAACAATTCAAATTTTAATAGGGGAGAAGCAGGTTAAATCTGGGTAAAAACACTGTCCTTATGTCAGGATGATATTTCTCCCACTCTCCCCCCAGGTGAGAACTCATTCCTTAGTCTTAATTTTAGAAGATGAGGGTGTTTTCTTTTTCTTTTTTTTTTTCATTGTGCTTCTCTGCACTTTCCAAGTTTGCAGTGTTAATCACAAAGTGATTTCCTCATTTGAAGAAGGGACTATTAAAATAATTTTCAAACTAACCCAGATGTATTGAGCATAAATGTATTTTTCAATGCATTGCAGAGGAAGTGGATGTTCCCTTTGCCTTGCAAACAAGGACATTCTGGACTGTGTTTCCTCAAAAAGAAGGATGGACACATGTCAGCAGCTCTGAAATGGCCTTATCCTTGCGGAAATATAAAAGTGGTAGTCAAGGTCTTGCTTGTCATCACCACAAAATGTGACAGGTGAAATGCACAGCCAAGGAGAGTATTTATCTTTTTCCTGAGCTGGAGGAAGGAAGCCTTTCGAGACATGTAGTATGTTTGGGAGACGAAGATAAAGGGAAGTGACATTTTGCCCAGTGACAGAACAGCAGAAATAATATCCAGGTCTCCATTTTGCCATGTTTTGTTTCTCTGGCTTTGAGACCTCTTTGAAAGAAACACCTGAACATTCAGAGAATTCTTTGTGACGGTCTTGATAGTACACATGGACCTTGTGACGTTCGCCTACATAGCACGGTGTGATGGTGTGAAACACGCTCAAGATTTTAGATCCTCTTTGCCTGACGACCTTTTAAGAGTTACCCACCATTAAAAGGGGGTCAGAGCAAGAGCATCATTTTATTTGCCCTTCATTATCAGGGGCCTTGTTTGGCTGGGACCCACGCATTCATTTATTCATCACAGGTTTATAAAGTGCCTTCTCTGAGCTATGCACTTTGCCACGTCCTTTCACTTAGACGAACACCTTAAAATCTCGGCTACAGCGTTGTCAAGTAGGACTTTTTGCCCCTGTTTGACAGATGAGGACTCTGAGGAGTAAGTGCGAAGTCATTTGTCCAAACCAGGAAGTGACGGAACTAAGTTCCAAACTAAAACTTGTGGTTGTAGGCTGGGCGTGGTGGCTCACGCCTGGAATCTTAGCACTCTGGGAGGCCGGGGCAGGTGGATAGCTTGAGCTCACGAGTTTGAGACCAGCCTGAGCAAAAGTGAGACCCTATTTCTACTAAAAATAGAAAAACTGAGGCAAGAGCATTGCTTGAACCCAAGAGTTAGAGGTTGATGTGAGCTAGAATGCCACGGCACTCTACTCAGGGTGGCTCTCTACCCAGGGGGGCAGCTTGAGACTCTGTCTCCAAAAGCAAACAAACCCTTGTGGTTGCAGGCTTGGTGTTTTTTTGCTTTCCTGGCAGTGGTCTGTACTTATGGTATTAAACATTCTGACTTTCATACTAACTCTTGGACAAAATCTTTTTCTTGTCTACAGTGTGCCTGACTAATAACTTAGCATCAGATTAGTTTCTATGAATTGGGAAGAACAAAGCAAATCTGAAAGCTCTTTCTATTGTACCAGAATGTCTGTAAGAACTGGATGTGATCATGGCCATATTTGGCCCTAAAACAATTCCATGAAATCTGGAAATCTGGGTCAATCACTTTAAAAGACCCCATATCTGGGTATTTGATTTAGATTTGCTGAATTCTTAGAAATATGCTATGCCAACATGCCGGGGTGAACCTGAACAGAAGGCAGTTAATGTGGACAAGGGCCCAGATATCTTGAACCTCAAACCTGATCTTTCCCGGGCAAGAAGCATAATCCAGGCATTTACTGGAAGGTTGAAAGGCCCTACTAACCAAAAGAGACATTGGAAATAGGTTTGGAGGCTCAGCTTCTGAATAAGGTTTGCTCCAGGCAGTTGGATAGCATAGAAAGAAAGGAGGCTTTGGTGACAGGCAGCCTTGAACTTGAATTTGTTTCATTACTTTATCACCAGAACAAAGGAACTGGCAAGGGATAATTTCTAAATCTCTGATTCCTCATAGGACAAATGGGGATAAAACTATCTAATTCATGTAAACAAGACAGCCTTTTTGAAAAGAAGTATGGAAAATCCTCAAAGAACTAAATGTCAACCTTCCATTTGATCCCGTAATCCCATTACTAGGTATCTACCCAGAAGAAAAAAAATCATTTTACCACAAAGACATTCTCACTCGAATGTTTATAGCAGTTCAATTCACTATTGCAAAGATGTGGAAGCAACCCAAGTGCCCATCCTTACACGAATGGATGGATAAACTGTGGTGTATGTATCATGGGATACTGTTCAGCCATAAAAAATGATGGAGACTTTGCATCTTTGGTATTTACCTGGATGGATTTGGAGAACATTCTCCTAAGGAAAGTATCTCAAGAATGGAAAAGCAAGCATTCCATGTCCTCATTACTCAACTCATCTGAAAATTGTAGATTAACAACTACAGGCCCATGTGAGAGAAAAACACAATTAAATTTAAGAATGGGGAGGAAGGGACGGGGCTCAGTGAGTTCCCACCTACTGGGTACAACATAGGGGTAGGTGGCACACTTTCTGCATAGAGGACTCAACTACAATCCAGCCTTTGGATTTTACTTTAAATGCAAATAATGTAACCTAATCAAACGTAACCTCATATTAATCCCCCCCAACACCAGAATGACTAACTCAGGTACTATAGGCTGAGAACCTCTCTGGTTCCTAATGTCAGCCATGTTCGGTACATGTAGACTGTTATTATTCATTTAATCAGTAGTTAAACAAACAAACAGGAGATGTCACGCGTATGATACGGGCTCAGCTGTTTAGAAACTGTATGGAAAAACACCAAGGTTGAAATATGCCAAAATATTTAAGGTTTTCTACGTGTGACATAATGTAACTTGATGCTTTTTCTTTCTTTATACTCTTCTAAACTTTACAAGCTGTAAAATTTGCTTAGATTACTTTAATAAGAAAAGCAAAAGCAAAAGGGAATTGACAACTCTCCTTATGTGGATCTCAAGATGTTTTCATTACATCTTAAAAGATGCAGAGGCTCGGCGCCCATAGCACAGTGGTTATAGCGCTGGCCACATACACTGAAGCTGGCAGGTTCATACCCAGCCCAGGCCAGCAAAACAACAAGGACAACTGTAACAAAAATAGCAGAGCATTGTGGCAGGCACCTGTAGTCCCAGCTACTTGGGAGGCTGAGGCAAGAGAATCGCTTAAGCCCAAGAGTTGGAGGTGACTGTGAGCTGTGATGCCACAGCACTCTACTGAGGGTGACATATATGAGACTCTGTCTCAAAAAAAAAAAAAAAAATTAAAAATGGAGAACAAATGGTAAATTCATGAATTGAAATATCTGATTTTTGACTATAAAAAAAGAAATTTTACATAATTTCCATTAGGTAGCAAGAAGAACTCAGTCATTATTTGAGTGTTAACATCTAGAATCAGGTTAATTGTTGAATTGCAGATATCAAATGGCATGCTTGGTAACAGAAGTCTAACTATACCATTGGCTCATTTTCTTACAGTAAATACTGGTCAGAATTAATCAAGTATATATGTATTTCCATATAACTTTACACAGTTAACGTTACCGTTTCTTTACCCTGATGCATCTTCTTAATAATAGGTTGTGATATTCTATCCTAAGACTTAACATTTTAGAATTTTTAATAATTATTTTTAATAATTATTTAATAATTATTTGGTTGTCAAAACTATAGTCTTTGAGATATTATACTAAAACTTTTTTCTTAAAAAAAATTGTATTTGGGGTTTTAACAGCCCACCCTTTTACTTCTCCATGTGGAAAGTTGCCTTTTTTTTTTTTTTTTTTTTTTAATACAAATGAATATTCTTTCAATTGTCCCTTTTTCTGACTTATTAAGGAATTCTCTTAAGGAAAGAACTCTAACTTCAGTAAAGCAGATTTCTTTATAAAAGCTGACAGGGCAAGAAAGATTTTCTACATGCAGCTGAAACAGAAATTTCTAGAAAATGATGCTTACTTTCTTGCCTTTATCTCAGTTTTCTGTAAAATGGGACATGGAGAAGCAAATGTCCAAGTCCGAGTATTGTGCCACTTACCCATGCAGTCTGGACCCCAGTGGCCTGGGCAACATTGAGGCTGGAGATAAACCTTCCTACAAATATGGCGGCATCCAGGGAGAGACAGAGAGTATGTCCTCAGCTCAAAGCTGTACCTGGGAAGGTAAAGAGAGAGTATTAACACATGATAAAGCAATGCTGTTCACTCTAGGTGGTGGGATTATCCCAGACTTTCATTTAGGTCTTTATACTTACCAGTCATTCAAAAATATAGATTGAACACATTTGGCTTTCTAGGTAGAATAAAACTTAATTATCAATTGTATTTAATTGTGAGAAATGAATGGAAAAAATCAGAGAACAATGAAAATAGGGAGGAAGTATCTAGAGTGATAACAGAAGTGAGTTAGTAGATGAAATAAATGATATTAGGTCCCGGGGCCAATCTATGGGGAGGCCTTAAACTTGCCAGTGAGTGAGTGTCCTAGTGGTCAATGCAAGAAGGGAAAGGTCACAAGTTACATGGTGCAAGGATCTGTGGATTTAAAGCAATCCTGTTATTCAGGATTAACATATTTACTGCCGATACCATAGAAAGAGAAATTTCCGTGGCAGAGGCAGTGTAATTTAGCAAGCAATATTCACCGCAATATCCTAGGAGATGTAATGATGACTTCCACAGAACAGTTTCTAGGACCAGCTGAGGAACAGTTCTGGAATAGCAATCTATGGAGGCTAAATGCCATTGTCTATTTATAGGGATCTCTGCAGGCAGGGCTTATTCCAGGATTAGACTTTAGGATCTAGAGACAATTCTCCATGAATATTGTTATTTTCACCTGGGCTGTTAAGAATAGCATGATGGTGAGTTGAGGTTGTCTTCTCAAAGTAGTCCCTGAGATGTGTGTAGCTGATTAATAGCAGAGCCATGTGCTTTAGGGATAATCAAAGTGGGAATGGAATTGGGTTTTTTCTTTTTCTTTCTTTCTTTACTTTTATTCTTCTTTTTTTTTTTTTCCATCTTTCTCCTTCCCCCCTACCCCTTATACATAATGAAGAAACTATGGTTTGGAGAATTTGAATACCTGGTATGAGGTCACACAGATTCCATGAGAATTGGGGTGAGATCCAGGCAGTTTGCCTACAGAGATGGCTCTCTTAAGCATTGTGTGTTCAGCCACTGATCACAGAATAAAAGCTCCATGGAGCTCTGGCTTTTTTTTTTTTTTTTTTTTTTTTTTGGGAATATTGGCATTGACATCTCTTCACAAAGGTGGGCTGAAGGAGAACCCAAGGGCAGAACCAAGCATCCTTTCAAGACTAATTTTCGAAGAGAAACATGTGGTCAACAGGTATACAAAAAGTCACTCAAAATCACTAATCATCAGCAAGAGGCCAATCAAAGACACAATGGGCTATCACCTCACACTTATTAGGATGACTGTCATAAAGCAAATAAACACAAGAGCAGGTCGGCAATGATGCAGAGAAAGGGAAGGCCCTATGTGCATTGATGGGAGAGTAAATTGGTGTGGTCACTATGGAAAATGGTATGGAGTGTCTTCCAATAATTAAAAATAAAACTACTTCTGGATATGTCTCCAAGAATATTGAAATCAGAATCTCAAATAGATATCTGTGCTCCCACATTCATTGCAGAATTGTTCACAATAGCCAAGGCGTGGAAACATCCATGGATATGTGAACAGCTAAAGAACATGTGGTCTGCACATACGCTGCAGTATCACTCCACCTTTGCAGAGAAGGAAATCTTGTGATTTGTGACAACATGGATGATCCTGGAGGCTTTTATGCTCAGAGAAATAAGCTAACACAGAAGGACATGGTTCCATTTAGATAAGGAATTTAAATAGTCAAACTCATTACAGCAGAGAGTGAAATGGTGATTGCCAATGGTTGGAAGGACGGGAAGTTGGGAAGTATTGGTCAAAGGGTACAAAGTTTTGTTTATGTAAAATGAAAATATGTTGGAGCTTTATGAAACAGCATAGTGCATGTAGTAAAAATATGATTAAAAAATCTCAGAGATTTATGACATAGCATAGCATATGCAGTAAATAATAATGTAATATATGCTTAAAAAATTAGGAGGCTGAATCTTATGTTAAGTGTTGATTCTTTAAAAAAGACTTTTTTTTTTTTAAGAATTAGGGTCTTGCTTCAGACTGGAGCACAGTGGCATCATCATAGCTCACTGTAGCTCTGAACTCCTGGCTCAAGCAATCTCTTTACCTTAGACTCCTGAGTAGCTGGGACTACAGGCATGCATTACCATGCCTGCCTAATTTTTAAGTAATCATAATTTTTTTGTAGATACAAAGTCTTGGCAAGTTGCCCAGGCTGGTCTTGAACTCCTGGCCACAAACTATCCTCCTACTTCGGCCTTCCAAGGTGTCGGAATTATAGGCATGAACCATCGCACCTGGCCCAGTGGTCTTATCACACACAAAAATAGAGGAGGAACCTTTTGGAGGTTTATGGTGCTGGTTGCGATGATCATGGGTGTATACTTATCTCCAAACTCATCAAGTTGTATACGTTAAATATATACAGCTTTTGGCATGCCAATCTTCCTTCAATAGAGTAGTTAAAAAAACCACAACAAAAACCAAAGAGCCAATCTTGAGTTTGTCCTAGCACAGATAAATTAACAGATCAGTCTTCAGTTCTAAAAGGAGAGCTTCGAGGCAAAAATTTTATCCTCTGTGTTTGTGGGAGTGTGTTGGTTGTGGATGGGACATGACCAACTGCCTACCTTGGCCTTGAACAAAAAAGTAGCCAGTACAAAAACGTTCTCAGTAAAGTAGACGTGTAATTTTAACTTTGAATCCTAAATTATGCTGATATTATTCTAATACAAATTGAAATGCATCACAAATATGTGCCTACCTTGGTAATTGAGTGTTAAGTGCTGCATGTTTACTAACTTTAGGCCAGTTAATGCTGGGGAACTTTTACTAAAAATGATGAGTTTGGTTTTAGAATATAGCGTGCCCGCAGTAAGCAAATGTGAGTTTAAAATAATGTGATAGAACAACATTAAGGTTACATTTCATTTCAAAATAAAAAAACAATACTAATCCTTCAGCCTTGAATTAAAAACAAACTCATGGAGTGCTAATTTCTAAATTAGTAGGCTGAATAAATACAACATTGTATTTGCAATTGAACCTCATGGCTGCTTTCATTAGCTGATGAGCAGAACTGTTTGTCATCCTTTGCCAGGATTGGCCTTGAATGTTGACTTGTGAGTTTTGAATCCTAAGAGGTCTTTAAGAATAGGAAGTTACATAAAATTCAATCATGCTGGAATTCATTGGTCCTCTTTCATTGGGTTGTGATTACTGTTAGGATCCATACCTGTTCATGGTTAGTGAGATGACTACCAGCACCCAAGAATTAACACTTTCAAGACTAGAACCTCTTTCAAATGAAACAAAGCTCAGAGTTTCAAAGTAAAGATGGATAAGATAAAGGGAGAATGTTTATGTGCAAGGCAAGGTATTCCATTTTGTATTAAAATGTGAATCAATAATATTATACGCTTTTAGAATCAAGTTCATAAATTTTGAGTTCCCTAAGTTTGGCCTGATGGGTGTCTTAGAACAAGAGGAAAGCCATGGAAATGCTTTTCCATTTATTTTATTTTATTTTATTTATTATTATTTTTATTTTTTTTTATTAAATCATAGCTGTGTACATTGATATGATCATGGGGCATCATACACTAGTTTCATAGACCATTTGACACATTTTCATCACACTGGTTAAGATAGCCTTCCTGGCATTTTCTTAGTTATTGTGCTAAGACATTTACATTCCACATTTACTAAGTGTCACATATACCCTTGTAATGCACCGCAGGTGTAATCCCACCAATCGTCCTCCCTCTACCCTGCTTTTCCATTTTTAAGACAAGGAGTTTCAATTTAGATTCACAGTTCCTTGAGTTTTAAGACTGGAGCGTACTTATTTTCTATGAGTACCTGCAATCTCGAACCCCTATAGAGCCATTGGTAATCTTGGTGTAACCGTCTGGGCACTTGACTTTAAAGTTGAACGAGCAGGATTGGCACTGGGTCCTAATTGTTAGAAAAGACTTCTTATCACATCTTTTTGCCTGTGCAAACATAAAAAAGAACATCAATTCCCATCATCAGAGCCTTGCAGAATGCCTAGCTAGGCCAATCTTCTTCACTGGCTTCAACTTAATGGACTGTCTGGGATAGCAATGAGGTGGATTGGACATGATGGGCTTGCTACTTTCAACCTCATCTGGACAGAGTGTTGGGATCAATAAACAATGTCTGCGTGGCTGTGGGTTGGGAAGGGGCACTGTTTGTACTATGCATTTGTCATCCCTGATCTGGAGTTCAGAGTCCAGCAAGGTAAGGTAATGTTATCCCACGCATATATCCAAATAGGAAACCTGAATTATCTTGCAAAATATACTTTCCAATGGGAAAATTGATAAAACAGGTTATTCAAGGTCAATTGATCACAGATTCTCAGGTCTTAAGTTTATTTTTTCTTCACTGATTCCACTACATATCTGCTCTGGGGCCAACTTTCTGGCAAATGCTGTGGGGATTCAGTTCCTGGAGCAAAGGCTTTTGTAATCTTTTGATTACAATCCAGTAAGAAAGTGGGCTCCAGGAGAGCAGAGATCTTTTTCTGTTCTGTGCACTGCTGTACCCTAAGCCCCCAGAATACCATCTGATACATTGTAGCACTCAGTGAATGCACTCAAATTAAATGAATGAATTGGGGAGATAGGACAGACACCCTGGAAATAGTTTAGCAATATAAAGTGGCTGAGAATTAACTGCTGAAATGAACAAAGCAGACCACATCTGGAATTCCTGTTTTTAGGCAATCCTCTAGGAGGCTGACCTTTTCTCAAGTTTCCTTAATCTCTCCATCAAATTTAAGATGAAGCAGCCTTGTATGATGAAGAGAGACTGTACTGGGGGGTCAGAACACCTAAATGTGGAGCCAAGCTCTGCATCTTGCTAAGTGTGCAAGCTTGAGTGAATTCCTTACCCTATACCCTATAAAGGGAAGATATTCGTAACTCTCAAGGTCATTGAGACCTTTAAGTGATACAACAGGTGCACATTTCCTGGCACAATATCTGGAGGGTCACTGGTGGTAGCTGCAGCTCTCTGTAACTCTTCCCACCCCTTCTCTCTGTTTTGCATGTTGCCTCACCTAACTGGCAGATTCTCTCCCCTCCCCTGGGTTACCCACACCATATCCTACAGGGCCCTGTTTCAGGTCACCTCTTCCGTATAACCATGTTCACCTCTCATTTCTCAACTTGTACTTCTCAACTTCCTGTGGCTGACTCAATGGAGCATGTTTTGTTGGTCTTTGCTGTCCACATAAAAACCCCTTGATGGGGAAGATCCTGCCTCCTACTTTTGTGTTATCTCACAGCTCATTCTATGGGCCCCGTGCTAGGTTAGGTGAGTGGAAATGTCACCACTTCTAAGTTCACTGAAATACGTAACATCTGCATGAGAAACTTTCCATGTACAGGACAATTCATGGGTATGCATGCTTCCAAAGGGATATTCTTACTTGATTTTCACCACTCAAAGATAAATAGGACAGGTATCACCCTTCTCATTTTAGTGGGGGCAGAAAACAGATGTGAGGGATGTTGCAGTGACTTGCCCAAGGTCACTGTCTAAGTTACTGGTCTTGCTATTCCTTGATTAGCTCTTTCTCTTCCCTGAATCAAGAAAAATGAAAGCTCTATTTTTACCAGTAGCTTTCATTTGCTTATTTTTATAAACCAAAATAGCACTGGAGTGTTCTTTAGGGTCTCGTAACAAAAGCCACACTTAGATACAGTTTGAGTTAACGTTCTCACATTGACATGTCACCTATCCATTTTTTTTTTTTTTACCAGCAACCTTTCCTTTTTTTCTTTTAGACAGAGGCTCACTCTGTTGCCCCAGTCTAGAGTACAGTAGCCTCAGCCTAACTCACAACCTCAAACTCATGGGCTCAAGTGATCCTTTTGCCTTTCTCTCCCGAGTAGCTGGGACTACAGGTGCCCACCACAACGCTAGTTTTTTTGTTTTGAGACAGGGTCTTGCTCTTTCTCAGGCTGTTCTCAAACTCCTGAGCTCAAGCAATCCACCTGTCTCAGCCTTCCAGAGTGCTAGGATTGCAGGCGCGAGCCATGGTGCCTGGCCAAGGCAGCCTTTTCTTTACATTGGAGTTTCCCGTTTGGATGAGTGTCTGGGGTTACATTACTCACTCTTTTCTTTCTTAGCAGGCCAGATTTAAAACTCTCTTCTTCAGAAATCTCATAACTTTCAAATTACCCTTTTCAAATGGGAAGGCTCAATCTATATCTTTACAGTATTTTCAGACTTCTCCCCTCTGAAAAGTAAATTCAACTTTGAGCCCAGGTTAAGACCTGACTTTGCACTAATGTGAGCACGTGGTGACAATGATGATGGCGATGAGAGTGACGGTACTACCATTTGTGGAGCACTGTTGGGGGGAACTGAAGCTTGGAGAGCTCAAATAACCTGCTCAGAGTCAAACAGCTAGTAAGCTGTGGAGCACCGTGATTGATCCTCAGAAATTTTGTTAAACAGAGAAGTGAAAGCCACATTTTGAATTCATCCCTCCCCAACTTCAGAGCTGGAATGTTTCACCATGAGGCCATCTTTTCATGTTGCCATGAAAGCGTTATCAGAGTACAGCCAATACTCTGGAGCACAATTGGTGTTGATAAAAACTTGCCTAGCATAGGTACAGAGTCATCTTTAAGATCAGACATCATATATTGTGAAATACATTTTAAATAAATTCCCCCTGATTAGCGCTCAGTGATGGTTGGCATTGCTCTGTGATAATAACTTCGTGAACTTGCTTGAGAGTTCAACATGCTTGTGTATTTCACAAAGGCTACTGAGAAGGCCCTGGTACTTTCACTATAATTCCATGGGAGGCAAAGGGATGAATTCTGTCAATATTCCTGATACTTGTATTTTTTAGTGATATATCACCCACCCTGGGATTTCCTAGATCCATGTGTCCCCAAACATAATTATTTTCTTCAGCCAGAAAGATGGGATGGTAGATATTCACAACAATGAGACTATTAAAGAAAAACCAGGATATCGGCTCGGTGCCTATAGCTCAGTGGAAAGGGCGCCAGCCACATACATCACAGGTGGTGGGTTCAAACCTGGCCGCAGCCTGCCAAACAACAATGACAAGTAGAACAACGAAATTGCAGGGTGTTGTGGTGGGCACCTGTAGTCCCAGCTACTTGGGAAGCTGAGGCAAGAGAATTGCTTAAAGCCCAAGGTTGCTGTGAGCTGTGATGCCATAGTACTCTATTGAGGGTGACATAGTAAGACTCTGTCTCAAAAACAAACAAACAAACTGAAAGCCAAAACTCCTCCAAAAACCAGTATACCAAAATCTGTAATGGAAAGAGGAATGTTAGCCCTAAAATTAGAAATTCCAACAAGGGTGTTTTAGCACAGGAACAAAAATAAAGACAGACGAATAGTTGTCTGGCACACCTTCAGACAGATGGTGGATCACCATTAGAATCTGAGTCTGCACAAACTTTCTTTTTATTTTATAAAAGTCATATAGTTCCCTTCACCTATGAAAGCAAAAAGCTTATGAGTACATCATAAAAAGTAACAAATTAAAAAAAACAAAAACAAAGTTTCATCTTACCTGCCCTGTGGTTTCAGCTGGGGAGCAGAAATTCTGTACAACCAATAGGAGGAAAAAGATTAAGAAACGTTGTAGCATGTTGAGGAAATGTCTGCTCCCCCTCTGTGCCAGACACCTGTCAGGATGATTTAGCTATTTTAACTTAGTTTGATGAAGTCCCAGCGAATTCTTCCTCATTTCAGTGTTTACTTTTAAATCTTTTCCTTTCCTTTTCTTGGATTGAACCAGACGAAAGGTGAAACCTGCCTTAAGACCTAGTCAAATCCAGGGTTCTTGGTGAAATTGGCCTCTCTAAATAGTATATATGTCCTGGCCGAATGACAGGATATCCTGAAGAGGCTCAGGGGGAGGCTTGGCCTGGAATTTCTGTGCCTGTGAAAATCCCAGAACAGTTCCTGCCTCCCTCCTGCTGTGCCCCCACCTCCGGCACGCAGTCCTGCCAAGGATTCCATGGAACACCAAATGCACAGGTCCAGGCTTGCTGTTGAGCTGCGTTGGTGAGGCTGCCCTCAGTCAACACAGTCCCAGGCATGGAGGGATGCTGAGGAAGTCCGGGTTCCTGCCTAGGACGAGGGTGTAGCTTCACCCTGGGTAATTGGCAAACTCTACATGCAGGGGTCCTCAACCTATGGCCTGCGGGCCACATGAGGCGGTGTGATTGTATTTGTTCCTATTTTGTTTTTTTACTTCAAAATAAGATATGTGCAGTGTGCATAGGAATTTGTTCCTAGTTTTTTTTTTTTTTAAACTATAGTCTGGTCCTCCAACGGTCTGAGGGACAGTGAACTGGCCCCCTGTTTAAAAAGTTTGAGGACCTCTGCCAGCAAAGAGGTATCTCCCTGCTGATCCCAATGGCAGTGTTTTTTGACTCACTGTTTCTTCTCTTTCATGTTACTCCAGTAATAAGTAACAGACTGTAGTTCTAATCTTCCCTAAAGCCACCTCTTCAGGGAAGCCCTCCTGTCTTTCCCTTGCATATGAGTCCCCTTGAAGACTCTCCTAGAACTTTGCACATGGTGCCGTGGAAGCCCAATTTCCTCTATCACAATCCACCTGTCTATCTCCCATACCCAGTTATAAATTCCTGGAAGGAAGGGGCCCTTCATCTTTTCTGTACCCCTTGAAGCCTAGCTCAGAGACCTGCACTGGAAAATAATAAAAATAATTAATAATATTAGCCAAAATTGGTGGGCATTTAGGTCGTTTCCACCATTTCGCAATTGTAAATTGAGCTTCAATAAACAGTCTAGTGCACATGTCCTTATGATAAAAGGATTTTTTTTTTCTTCTGGGTAGATGCCCAGTAATGGAATTGTAGGATCAAATGGGAGGTCTAATTTGAGTTCTTTGAGGATTTTCCATACTTCTTTCCAGTATTAGTTTGCAGTCCCACCAGCAGTGTAAAAATGTTCCCTTCTCTCCACATCCATGTCAGCATCTGCAGCTTTGAGTCTTTGTGATGTGGACCATTCTCACTGGGGTTAGATGGTATCTCAGGGTGGTTTTGATTTGCATTTCTCTGATAATCAGGGATGAGGAGCATTTTTTCATATGCTTGTTAGCCATTTGTTGTCTTCTTTAGAGAAGGTTCTATTTGTCTCACTTGCCCAGTGATGTAAGGGATTGTTGGCTTTTTTTGTTGTTTGATTTGAGTTCTCTATAGATTCTAGTTATCAAGCTTTTGTCCAATTCATAATATGCAAATATCTTTTCCCCTTATGATGGTTGTCTATTTGCTTTTGTTGTTGTCCCCTTAGCTGTACAGAAGCTATTCAGTTTAATTAATTCCCATTTGTTTATTTTTGTTGTTGCTATTGCTACTGGAGTCTTCTTCATAAAGTCTTTCTCCAGGCCAGTATCTTCAAGTGTTTTGCCCACACTTTCTTCAATCCAGGAATGGATTAACAAGCTGTGGTATATGTATACCATGGAATACTATACAGCCACCAAAAGGATGGTGACTTTACATCTTTTGTATTAATTTGGATGGAGTTGAAATACATTCTTCTTAGTAAAGCATCACAAAAAGGAAAAGCAAGAATCCAATGTACTCAATTTGGATATGAGGACTATTAATGCTAGTACATGGTGGGGGAGGGGAGAAAGGGAAGGAGGGAGGGCGGTCATGGTGTGTGACACCCTCTTGGGGGTGGGACACTATTAACAGAGGGACTTCACCTAGCAAACGCAAGCAGTGTAACCTGGCTCATTGTACCCTCAATGATTCCCCAACAATAAAAAAAAAATAATAATAATGTTAGCCAACAATTTTTGAAAACTTAATACATGTCAGTCACTATTCTAGACCTCTCCATGGATTTACTTGTTTCATTCTCATAACATTTGGCAAGACAGGATTATTCTCTTCATTTTATAGATAAGGAAACTGAGGCAGAAAGGTTTATCCCACATCCCACAGCTTTAGTTGGTGGTGAACCCAATAGTCCAACTTTGTGGCTTCATAACAGTGCTACCAACCACTGTCCTCCACTTCCCCAAACAGCTCATGTTTACTGGATACATAAACAGTAGGTGGTGTTCCAGTACTGCTGAAAATCATGACGGGAAAGTGACAGACCCAACCCTAGGCCAGGGTTAAGTCTGGGCACATCAACAGACTGGGCTCATCTCATGACCCTAAAGTAACTGGGAGGCTTGTGCAGTACAGATACTAATTTTGGTTCAACAGTCCTCTGTCTCTCTGTACCTCTGTTCCTCTCTCTCTCACTGAACTTTTGAAACATTATTATTATTATTAATTTTGACACAGAGCCTAAGCTGTCGCCCTGGGTAGAGTGCCGTGGCATCACTTCTCCTGCCTCACCCTCCTGAGTAGATGGGACTACAGGTGCCCTTCGTGGTGCCCTGCTATTTTTAGAGGCAGGATCTCCCTCTTGCTCAGGCTAGTCTTAAACCTGTTAGCTCTAGCAATCCACCCGCCTCAGTTGCCCAGAGTGCTGGGATGACAGGTGTGAGTCCCCATGACTGGGTGTCGTGGCATGCACCTGTAGTCCCAGCTACTCGGGAGGCTGAGACATGAGAATTGCTGAAGCCCAAGAGTCTGAGGTTGCTGTGAGCTGTGATGTGACAGCACTCTACCAGGGGTGACAAAGTGAGCGTCTATCTCAAATAAATAAATAAATAAAAATAATTATTTTAATTGTGGTATACAGAAAAGTTGCATACTATAGTCCACTTAAATTCCACAAACTAATAGAACACACCCATTGTTATGAGCAACGAAGACTTGCCAGCACTCAGAAACTTGCCTTATGCCCTCTTCTAAATAGTATCTCCCCACAAGGGTAAGCGCTCTCCTGACTTTTGTCAAGATAGGTTAGTTTTTCCTGATTTTATTTTATTTTTTTAGTTTCCTTTTTTTTTAGTGTTTGGGATTCATTGAGGGTTCAACGTGAAAGAACATTATATTGACCAGTGATCTAGGGCACAGAGGGCAGCCGAGAGGTCTAAAGGGGCAGAAGTCAGATAAGGAAGTCTTTATTATCCCTTGATTGCACATTAGATTCCCAGGGGAGCTTAAAAAAATTCCCAATGCTTAACTCTACTCCAGAACAGTCAATGAAATCAGAACTCCTGAGAGCCGAGCTCAGGAGTATTTTTCAAAAATTCCTTGGTGACGTTACTGGCATCAAACTGCTACTTGAGGAGAAAATAATTACTGTGCAAAACCAGTGAGATTTTGAAGTTTATGCATTATAGCAGCTGTGTCACAGCTTTTTGATTCTTTTCTTTCTAACAGACATAGATAAATATCTGGTGCTTGGAATGGGCTAGACTCTAGATGAAATAATAAAATAAACCCATTCTAGCACTTCCTAAATAGTGAGCATCTCATCAAACTCTATTTAGTGCTGGGAGATGCTGTACGAATAATTAGGAAAGAATTCTCTTATCAGACAATTTGGGAAATCTTATCTCTGATCTCCCTTTCTCATGAAATGACCATGCTCATTAGCCCATTAAAGGTTCTGAGAAGTCCTGCAGTAAAGCAACATAACAAAATAAAACCTAACCACTTTAACTTTTTGCTTAAGGCAGTATTTCCCAAACTTTTGAGACCAAAGGATGCTTTCTCTTTTTGCAAATTCATTTGGCAACCCCCAGATCTTGTGTTCTAGCATTCTCTCCTGGGGAGACACTGCCTTATACTTTAGCAGGTAGACTATTTTAGTTTTAAATTGCCAGAAAGTAGAAGTTAGCCCACTAGTGGCTACTGTCTAGGACTTGTGTGTAGGGTTTATCAATTAGTTTCATTAAAAAAAAATCCTATAACTCACACAACATTTTTCAGAAATTATCTGAATAGTTGTGTTAATTAGTTTTATTTCTGTTAGGCTGTTTTGGTTGCTATGAACACAGATTCTTCAAGTTATTTCAAATCCTTGCCTCCCCAGCAAATGAAAGATAAAGAGTTTACAGGGATGCTTAGCATGCAGTGGGTGCTCAGAATATGCAAACGTAACAGACAACAGCCCTACACATCTCTTATATATACCCTTAGCCAGTTGTAGGTCCAAGTGGGTCTGGATTGTCCCAGTTCTGCAGATCTGTGTGTCCCGTACTGACATTTGTCCCATTTGGGCAAAATGTCACTTTCTTTGCTGTAGTTCATATTTCTTTTTTCAGATTGTTGCAATCCCTGTCTCTACTCGTTCAGAGTGGTTTTTCATCAATAATATTTCACAGGCAGTTTGCCCTCTCTTGTCCCCGTGTGCTGTGGACGGTCACTCAGGAGCTGGGCACGGCTTTCCTGTTTCCAGGGCTGCTATTTGCTTCACTGCTTGCTCCTCGTGTCTTCCTGGATTGATAATCACCTCCCTTCCCCGGTGGTCTTTCCTCAGCTGTGGCAATGGGAGAGTTTATAGCTTCCCTTTGGGTGAGAGAAGTAAGTACTGATTAGAATCCCAAGAGATTTTTCTCATATTGGAAAAGGAAAACAAAAAATGGGGAAAGGTTGGAAACTTTTTGGGTGACATGGTGGGTCATCCTCTATGGCTTGTAGGATTCTGGGCCATTAGTGTTTAATTGTCCCTTTCTCTATGTCATGCTTGTTGCTGAATTTTTAGTCCTTGTCCACGTGAAGTAATAAAACATTTTGTACGTGCTTTGGAAGGGGACTCATCATTTTATCATCACCACCATCACCACCATCATCATAGTAAACTCACACGTAACATGTGCTGGGCACTCTTCTAATCTTTAGTTCATTTAATACTTTACATAGACTAAACTGAATCGTCTTGTTGATTTTAGCAAGGTAAGTATGTATTTAAATTTAAATTATTGAATTTATTGAATCATCACCATAAGCCTAATGTGAAGGTATGGCTGTATATTAGTCCCATTTTACAGATGAGAAGACTGAAGCAGAAAGAGGAGGAGAAACTGGTCCAAGGTCACAAAGCCAGTAAGTGATGGGCAGGGATCTGAATCCAGGCAGTGCGGACCCACCAAGGCATGCACTTGCCTTGCTATGGTCCTCCATGAATCTTGAACAAGGTCTTCTTGGACCTGGTGAGGTGGCCTTCAGGGTTAGAGTTCATTCTCATGAAGTAGAATAATCCTTAACTGTCCACCCAGGTATCAACTGTATCTTTTGCTTTGCGGGGGGGATGGGGTACACAGAAATTGGGAATCTAAGGTTAATTTCTCTGGTTACAATTTATTTTTTGTACTTTCAGCAGCTTTGGCTAAACTGAAGGAGAAAAAGGTCTCATGAGGGCAGCAAGGTACTGATCTTTCTTGGACATCTATCTAGAACATTGAAGATGTTGCTTTGTTTAGTTCCAACAGATCCAACAGCTTCCAGAGTTTTTCCAAAACGAAGCAGTGCTCTGGGAAGTGACAATGTTAGAAGAGATAATGAGAGTCAGTCACTGAAAACTTTCAGTAGGAGAACTCACTGGGAGCTGTTTTTATATGCCGCCATGAACTCCCCCACAACTGATGTGGTCCTTGATAAAATTTCGATTCTGGCCAAATTAGAGCACATAGAACTAACAAAGCCAGCTTTCAAAATCTCACTTCATGATTCCTACTAGTTTAGAAAATAGTATCCCAGGAGGAGGGAGAGATTTTTTTACCCTGGCTTGTGGATTTCTCCCTGAGTAGGCACTTTCAGCAGGATCCAACTTTATTATACAAATAGCTGGTGTTCAATTCAGCTAGATGGTTCTTTTTTTCTACTCATTGGGCAGAATTCTTGGCACCTGAGACATCTTGGCCAGTATACAGAATATTTTTCTTCTCTCCTTCATTTCTTATTGTGATATCAAAACAATCCAACAGCTATTTATACTCCAAATACAGAAATTGTTAAAAATGAATTCACATTCTTCTTATTTTTAAATCTTTTTTGTACTGCTTTTTAATGAGCAATATTACATGACTCCCCCTCCCATACACACTTTTTTCCCCTTTCTCTCTTCACTGGTTTGGGTGAGAATATCTTGGGGTTTTTTTTTTTTTTTTTTTGGATCGAAGGACTTAAGCTAAATGGAAAGCAGTCTGCTTTTTTTTTTTTTTTATCTTTTTAAAAAATTTATTGTTGGGGATTCATTGAGGATACAAGAAACCAGGTTAGACTGATTGCATTTGTTAGGTAAAGACTCTCTTACAATCGTGTCTTGCCCCCAAAGAGTGTGGCACACACCATTAAATCATGTTTTGAAATAACACCTGTTTGAAACAAATCTTCAAATGAAAATCTCAATAGGACTTCCTTCGGCCTGATTTACATAGGGAGCTGTGTTAAACACACTCCTTTACTTGGATGGTGTAGCTATTTCGATCATGTCAAACAAGACGATTTTTTTTTTCTTGGTTGTTACCACACTGTACATTTTATTTATCCCCTTATTCACTCAACAAATATTTATGAAATGTCAGACATTCTGATGAGTTCTGAAAATCAAAGATAGATAAGCTGTATTTCTTTCTGCATTATAGCTGCCAGCATACTTTTGTGCCTCTCACTTGAATACGATTACATGTGAAATTCACTGGGAAATGAGTATTTTATCTTGGGGTAGCAGTTGTAAAACTTGACGCAGAAAGGAATCAAATAGGTCAGCATGTGGTTGAACTAGTAACATGCGCCGATGAATCTTACTCTAGTCATGTGCCAGTTACGGCGGACCACCTCTCTGCTAATTGGTACCTGCACTAACGAATGATTACCTGGGGTTCATTGAATTCAGCCATTAAAAGGCTTGCCTGAGTTGGGTGCCCTTGTTGTCACACTATGACATGGCCACGGCCACAGAAGTTCTGAAAAGTGAATATGAAGACTGCAGTTGAGATTCACAGACCCACAGGCATACTTGGACCAGAATGGAAAGTGTTGGGTCATCCGTTCTCAATGGTTCGTTCCATGGACAAATTGGAGCACTCGAGGCTGTTCTATGTGAAAGAACTTAGCTGTGCTCTAGAAGCTGGTCTGACACCAGCTATTCAGAGCACTGAGCAAGCTCACACCTGCCAGGCATGTCTTTTTATCTTAGTGGCTTGTCAAGGTCTGGAATGCTTTCCCCCCCATTAGCCTTCATTTCCTTCAAGCCCTTGTTCAAGTCCACACTCTCAATGAGACGGTCCAGACTGCAACCTCAGTCGACTGCAAACCTCAACGTGCATCCTGACCTCCCTCCACCCCAAGGCTCCAACTTCCCACATCCTGATCTGTTTTACTCCCTTTGGAACAAATGGCTTTCTAAGTCACTCTATAATTAGCTTGTTTATCATGTTTATTGTTGGTTGTCTGTCTTTCTAATTAGAACATGTGCTCTTTAAGGGCAGGGATCTTTGCTGGTTTATTAACTGATATGTCTGAGATCCCTGCTCAAGATACAGCAGGCACTCAGCTCAAATGGTCAAAAAGAATGACTCAGTCGCAGAAGTGAAAATTTCCCAGCTGCACAGATTAGACAATTCAGGTAAAATTGTAATACTATCATCCTCAAAAAGCAGTTATTAAAACATATTTCCCAGGCCAGGCACAGTGACTCACGCCTGTAATCCTAGCACTCTGGGAGGCCAAGGTGGGAAGATCCCTTGAACTTAGGAGTTTGAGACAAGCCTGAGCAAGATGGAGATCCTGTCTTTACTAAAAATAGAAAAATTAGCCAGGGATGGTGGCAGGGGCCTGCAGGTAGGGTTAGATTTCCAACCAGGAAGAAATCCACCCTTTCTATTTCTTACTAACCAAATTATTTTCATCTCGCGGTCCCTCTTACCTTACATATAAGGTGTATATTGGTTCAAAAAAGATAGTTGGTTCAATCCACACAATGGGTCTGTCGGCAGTTCTGCCCTGAACTACTGACTCCAACCTTAAGCAAATTCCTTAGCCAAGATTATAAAATAAGGGGTTTGGATGACATCATGTTCATTCTACGCTTCTGCATTTACAGGATTGTAAAATATCCTTCTCATCCTTTTCACGCTCAGGGACCCCCTTCACATTTCTCTGAGCCTTGGGCCTATTTGTGCTTGGCTGAATTCTGGGTACATCCTTGAAGAATTCTATCTGTTATTTTCTCTCCCAAGTAACCAGAAATTACTTCAATTCTTTGAACTTGCTTTTCAATGGAAACATTGAAACATTTTAGGGTGTTGAGGTAGGAAAGGGCAGTGGGGATATATTTTAAGCTAAGATTTATTGCCATGATGGCATTTTGCCCACATTATTTCATTAGGTTGCAGATGCAGATATCAGCTTGAACTACATGAAATAGTCACTCTTTTAGGCCAAAAATGGATGAATAATGGCCAGCTCATGTGGTTTATCCAAATATATACCTGTTTAGCATTATATATGATTAGAAAATACTCTAAACTTTTTTTTTTGAGGCAGTGTCTCACTCTGGCATTCTGGCTAGAGTGCAGTGGCATGATCATAGCTTACTCTGTCACTCTGGGGGTAGAGTACAGTGGCATCATAGCTCACAGCAACCTCAAACCCCTAGGCTCGAGCTAGCCTCCTGCCTCAGCTTCCTGAATAGCTGGGACTACAGGTGCTACTATGCCTGGCTAATTTTTATTATTTCTATTTTCTGTAGAGACAGGGTTTTGCGATATTGCCCGCACTAGCCTTGAACTCCTGGCCTCAAGTGATCCTCCTCCCACCTCGGCCTCTTAAAGTACTGAGATTACAGGTAGGAGCCACTACATCCAGCCCTGAACTTTTAATATTCATAGAGTGATACCCTTTTAGTTCACTGCCATTTCTCAGGGACTGCAGTTTTAGGGTGGTTATTATTGTGAGAGTCAGATACCAGGGCTCAAGAGACCGACAGTTCAGGTGGAAATGCTTGTCTCTCGGTAGGATGTACCTTGGGGCCCCAGTGCCACCTCTCTGCAATGCTTCCCATCCTGCAGAGAGGCCTGAATGAGCCAATGAATAAATGTCCATGTCTTTACTGCCCTGGCACCCTGTCTGCTTCCTCTGCCTCATGCTTCGAGAGGATAGACGCCTGCCCTTGGTTGTTACTGGGAACTGACAGGGCCGGAGGGTTTCCTGCACACTCATCAGTTCCTGCCCCGTCTGGAGTCAGCTCTCCAAGCAGGGGATGTGTCCAAACACGTGTATCCCAGCCCTGTGGCCTTTTCCTCTTCCTTTGTTAGATTAAATCTTTCCACACAGCAAACTTTCTTTTCTGGGGGTGATTTTTGTTTTTCCTTTTTGTGGAGACCAGTCAGCAGGTCCTGCTCTAAGCAGAATTGTGAAGTAGGCCAAGTTCCTCTGAAGCCCCAGCCACTATCTCCCTGTTGGCATCCCCCAGCCCCATTCATTTGGTCATTTACCAAAGGCTCACCGCACCTTTCTGGTTAGGGTCTCATTTCTTTTTTCTTTCTTTCTTTCTCTTTTTTTTTTGAGACAGAGTCTCAAGCTGTCACCCTGGGTAGAGTGCTGTGGTGTCACTGCTCACAGCAACCTCAACTCTTGGGCTTAAGGGATTCTTTTGCCTCAGTCTCCCAAGTAGCTGGGACTACAGGCATCGGCCACAATGCCCGACTATTTTTGGTTAATAGTTGTCATTGTTGTTTGGTGGCCTGGGCTGGATTTGAACCTGCTAGCTCTGGTGTATGTGGCTGGTGCCTTAGCCGCTTGAGCTACAGGCATGGAGCCTAGGGTGTTATTTCACAGTGGACTAAAGTTAAGTGTTTGGTAATTACACGGTCACAGTGACCGTCTACCTACACAATTGCTCAAGAGCGTTTTTTGTTTCTTCTCTTTTCCTCACTGCCAGTACCAGCAATTCCTGCTAATTCTGCTGTCCGTAGGTAGAATCTCATCATGAATCCGACCACTTCTCTGCATCCCCACCCTGCCCTCCTGGGTTAAGCTGCCAACACCTACTGCTTGCATTGTTGCCATGGCATCCACTTTGATCTCCCATTTTCTTCTTTGGCCCCTAAAATACATCCTGTGAACAGCAATTATCTTTTGAGGTTATAAGACCAAGGGTTCCCAGCTTCAAATGGCTTGAAAGTCAGCACTGACTCCTTGCCACGGGTTTGGGACCTACAAGGCCTGAGATCCGTTCTTCTCTCTGGCTTCATAATTTACTCTGCTGGACCCACCCTGCCTTTATGCTGTAGCTCCCCAAGTTCATCCCCATCTTTGGCATTTTCACTAGCTGTTCCCACTTTCTGGAATGTTCTTTCCTCTGATACTTGCATGATTGATTTGTCCTTGGCATCACTTCATATTTCAGTGTCACCTCGCAGAAAGGCCACCCTGATTACCCAAGCTGACGTAGTGATGAAGTGGCTCCCTGGCACGCCTTTGTTTTAGTTCTTCATTTTTTTTTTTTGCAATTTTTGGCTGGGGCTGGGTTTGAACCTGCCACCTCTGGCATATGGGCCCAGCGCCCTACTCCTTTGAGCCACAGGCACCGCCCCTTAGTTCTTCATTTGATATTTGCTCCAAGTTGTATCTCGTTTGTTGCTGTTTTTCTCCCACAGGTGTTTTCCCTGGAACAGCACCTGCGCCATAGCAGGCATTGATAACATTTTTGCTGAAGGGATTGGTAGGCATTTGTTATTTGTTATGCACTTTACATGTATTATTTAATCCTATCAAGCATACTCTCATTATCTCAGTTTTACAAATCAGAAAAATCAGAGCTAACTAAGGACCTCTAAGCAGGACTGGCTATATCCCTTGTGGAGGCCTATGGAAAGTGTGTGTGCGGGGCCCTTTGTAAACATATCAAGATGCTTTTGAAGACAGAGACAGCAAGGGCTGGATCAAGGGATTTTGGAGAGCTAGGAAATGTGAATTAAACAGGTGAGTCTCGGTCACCCTCACTGAAAGGGGAAACGTGGGGAAGACTTAGAAGTGGGGGGAGGAGAGAGAGCCCTTAGGTGAACGTGGCAACGGGGGACCGAGTTGCAGAGTTTCATGTAGAGAAAGAACACAATCTGGCTTTTATTAGGAAACCATCACCCCAGCAGCTGTGTTAAGACTACACTGTGGAGGGGCAGGTGGAGACGATTTCCCAACAGGACACTAACTAATGAGGTAGGAAGCTATGGGGGCTTCAGCGCGGGAGCTATGGAGTTGATGAGAAGGGATCTGACTTTTGCTATATTTCATGAAAAGGGTCCATAAAATTTGTGGATCGTGGAGATGCTGGGTGTATAAGAAAGAGAGGAGTCAAGGATAACTCCAAGGTTTTGGACTGAGCAACTCAAGGAATGAGGCTGCCGCCCACTGAGACGGGAAGGTCTGAGTGAGGCAGGATTTTGCCAGGGAGATTGAGGAATTCTGTTTTGGATTTGTTAAGTTTGAGGTGGCTATTAGACACCCAAATGGAGATGTGAGGGAAGAGCTGAATGATGAGTCTGGGGTTCCAGGGAGGCCTGGGCTCAATATATACACGTTTGAAAGACGTCTGCACTACGGGTTATAGTTAAAGCCTCGGGACAGAGTAAATTACCAGAGCAATGAGCCGCTGGGTAGATAGTAACCTCAGCTCCCCGGCCACTGATATTAGGAGATGCAGAGCTAGAAAGGAGGGGAGGGAAGGACGCTGTGCTCTCACCTGTGTTGAATGACGATGCCAGGTGGAGTGTGATGAGGGCCGGTGCTATGCCTTTGGAGGGTTTTGGTGAACTTGACAGCAGCAAGTTCAGGGGAGAGGTAGGAAAGATCCACCTCCTGAATGGAGTGGATTTAATCCAGTCCAGTTTTGCTGCCACCGCATACTGCTCAGCTCTTATTTATTTAGGAGATCACTTGTAATTATTCTACAGTTTTGGGGTTTTTTTTGCAATTTTTTGGCTGGGGCTGGGTTTGAGGCTGGCACCCTACTCCTTTGAGCCACAGGTGCCACCCTATCCTACAGTTTTAAAAGCGAAAAGCATACATATGGCGAAAAGCAAAACTATGAACTCACCTGATGATTTTATTATCTATTTTAGGTTACATGAAATAATGAGGGCGTTTTTTAAAAAAATTTTGTTTATAATTGTTTTGAGTGTGATGCTTCTTGACGCAATCCCCAGGGGGCAGTCCAGGCTTCCTCCTGAATCTCTCACAGTAGAAAACCTCTTCCTTCCTTCCACCTTGCTCATTTCTTCTGCTACAAACCATGCAATCCTTTATTGATTTCTTTTTTTCATTTTGCATTATAAAATGCATCTTCCCATCTAGCCTTTTCTCGGTGTCAGAGAGGTCTTCCCTCTTTCCCGAATTTCCTCACCTCTGTTCCTCACCTTACTCAGAAGCTGAGTGATGAGATTTCTCCTGTAAGAAAAGTGTCTGAACTTTTTCTCCACTCTTCCTCCTTTTTTCGAGACAGAGTCTCACTGTGTTGCCCTCAGTAGAGTGCTGTGATGTTGCAGCTCACAGCAACCTTCAACTCTTGAGCTTAAGTGATTCTCTTGGCTCAGCCTCCCAAGTAGCTGGGACTATACATGCCCGCCACAATGCCTGGCTTTCTTTTGTTGTAGTTGTCATTGTTGTTTAGCAGGCCTGGGCCAGGGTTGAACCTACCAGCCCTGGTGCGTGTAGCTGGCTCCCTAACCACTGAGCTACGGGTGCTGAGTCTCCCCGCTCCCTCTTATCTAAAGGGTAAAGGATACAGCTGTTCACACTGCAACTTCCATCAGCCAGGACATTTTTCCCCACCATTTGTAGGACCTCCTTGTAAGTCTGTAACATCCACAGTACTGATCAGCTGTGTCCACTCTTCCCATAAACTTCCTGTATTCTATCTAAAATAATTGTTTTTCAAATTGAACAGGCCATTTCTTATAACCAGTGATCAACTGTATTTGAGGGCCAAAGAATGTACTGAGTATTATCACTAACCTGTTGTCATAGAATGAATGAGAGGCACACACAAATAAAAAGATTAAAAAAAAAAAAGTGTCAGACGTCTGCTGACATCAGAGTGGACAGGAAAATCATTACGTTGGACAAGGTCTGACATGGGATCAGTAAAAACTTTGAGGAGAGCTATCAGAGACAGAGTCGACCTGTTCTCACTGACCTCTGCAGCAGTGGGGATAGAAGGAAACAAGGAAGTAATCGGGGAGGGCGGAGGCTGAAAATGAGTCAAAAAAGATTTTTAAAAGATGAGAAAAATGACAAGAACATTCTTAAATGTTCCTGGGGATGTTCCAGTCCAGATGGAAAATTGATGATGATTATGATTAATTTCTATATTATTCATAAATACCACCCTGTTTATATCAGACTGATTAAGTCACCATCTGGGGTTGATATGAAGTGGTGGAGGGCTTGTGTTTGGAAGCATTCAAATGTTAATTACTATTCCTGGTGTATGTACTTCAGGTAGAAGAGAGAGAAATTTTAACTTGAGCCCCCCCATGGATCAAAACTCACATGCACTCACATGCACCCCCTTGTACTAAGTATTACAATTTAAAGGCTATTGCAGACAATGGGATACATACAAACCAATTACTTATGCTCTGACTCTATATCTGCTCACTTTATACATTCCCCACATTCCCTACTGGAGCCCCAGCTCTGAGAGTGTGAGTTGAGAGTTAGAGCCTTCCGTGTCCTTGGTGGCAGTCACACTTTTCCAGGACTTCCTGCTCTGTGGCATTTGTTGGAGCAAATACCTTTGCTGGAGGCAGAGTGGGGTGTGAAGCTGTCATGGACTCTCAGATAAGACCCCAAAAATCACTTGAAAAGACCTTTCCCAATTTCTTACTCTAAGATGTGAATAATCACTAACAGATCACACATTCTCCTGAGCGTTAGTTTTGACTCTCTTGTCAACAAGCCGTCACATAACTAGTAGACGTGTAACTTAGACGTGTCACAATAACTGTTAAGGGCTTTGGCTTCCTCAACTCGAGTCCATTCTGGTTGTGACTTTTTATCATTGTAACTTCTCTGAGTCTTTGTGGAGGAATGCTCTTTTCTTTTTTCATTTTCTCTGAGGACCATTAACCCTCCACCAAAATACAGAGGGTGCCAAAAAATGTATACATATCGAAAGCGATTTTTTTAGAAGTAAAATCGATTGTTTTCCAAGAGAGTACAACTTGCAGGTAAAATGCATGTACATGTGGTGTGTAGGTACAGTTAAGCAGTAATAGTACCTTCAATTCAACCTTGAAAAGTAATACATAGGTGACATCTAAAATGTGCAGACTTTTTTGGGGCACCCTCTGTAAATTCAAGAGTGCATAATTCAGAAGGCAATTCATTTGCTTTTCTGTTTTTATTGTGTTAAAATATGCACAACACAAAATTTACCATTTTAACTATTTGTATGTATATAATTCAGTGGCATCAAATATATTCACATTGACATACAACTGTCACCACGATCCATCTCCAGAATGTTTTTTATCTTCCCAAATGAAATTCTGTACCCATTCAACAAAATCTTCCCCCTCTCTCTTTCCCAACCTGTGACAACCCCATTCCACTTTTTGTCTGTATGAATTTGACTGCTTTAGGAACTAGATAAAATGGAATTATACTACCTGCAATATTTCTTCTTTGGCATCTGCCTTTTTTTGCTTCAGTAGAATGTCTTCTAGGTTCATCCATCATATAACATGTGTTAGCAGCTCTTTCCTTTTTAAGGCAGAATAATATTCTGTTGTGTGTTTATCCCACACTTTGTTTATTCATTCATCCATTGATGAACACTGGGGGGGTTTCTAGCTTTTAACATTCACGCGGCGATAAACATTGGCATACAAATAACTCTCTGAGTTTTTAAGTTTAACGCTGCTATAAACATTGGCATACAAATAACTCTGAGTCCTTGCTATCAATTGTTTTGGGTATTTACCCAGGAATGTGATTGCTGGATTAAATGGTAATTTTATGTTTAATTTTTTGAGGAGCCATCATACTGTTTCCTGCAGTGGCTGCACTATTTTAGATTCTCACCAACAGTATACAAGTGCTCCAATTTCTCCACATCCTCACTCACACTTGTTATTTTCTGTTTTTCTTTCTTTTTTTAAAATAGGAACCATCCTAATCATGCAAAGTGGTGTCTTGCTATGATTTTGATATGCATTTCCCTGTTGATGGATGATACCAAACATCTTTTTAGGTGCTTATTGGCTATTTTTACACTTTCTTTGGAGAAATGTCTAATACAGTCCTTTGGCTATTTTTTTGTTGTTGTTGTTGAGAAAGTGTCTCAGTATGTCACTCTCTGTAGAGTGCTGTAGCATCACAGCTCACAGCAACCTCAAACTCTTGGGCTTAAGTGATTCTCTTGCCTCAGCCTCCCAAGTAGCTGGTACTACAGGTACCCACCACACAACACCTGGCTATTTTTTGGTTGCAGTTGTCATTGCTGTTTAGCTGGCCTGGGCTGGGTTTGAACCTGCCAGCCTGACCTACGGGCACCTCCCCCTTTGGCTATATTTAAATTTTCTTTTTTTTTGGTTGTTGAGTTATGACAATTATTTATATATTCTCTATATTAGTCCCTTATCAGACATACGATTTACAAATATTTTCTCCCATTCCAGGGACTGTCCTTTTCCTCTGTTGACAGTGTTCTTTGATGCATTGAAGTTTTTAATTTCAATGAAGCCTAATTTGTTTTTTTCTTCTGTTGCCTCTGTTTTGACATCACATCCAAGGAATTGTTGCCAAATTCGATGTCTTTAAACTTTTCTGCTATGTGTTTTTCCTAAGAGTTTTACAGTTTTGCTCTTACATTTTCTTACTTTGGTATTTTTGTGTCTTTGATGTAGAAAAAAGTTCCACTAATTGAGTTTCTTAAAGAACAGAGAACATTAAATCTTGTTCAATAATTACATTGATTAAAACATCTCAGCTTAATATGGCCAACAATCAAGGTAGCAAGAAACTTCAAGAACAAGAGGGTAAAAAGAGTGAAAAAATGAGGGAGGAAGATTGAGTGGTAGGAGGGAGAGAAAGGAAAACAGGAAAAATCCCCCACACCTCTGGGTGTTGGGGAAGCAAAGATCTGATTTATTAATCTTACTCTTAAAAAGTACACCCACTTCCAGCATTTGTTACAACGCGTTGCACATTTAAACAACTTCATAAGTTTTGTATGCATAGAGGATACTGGAAAAAAAAAAAATGCTTACTACATACTTTGGGAAGCAGATTAGCTAGAAAACAAAAGTTAAAAAAAGATCGTATGTCTGTGAGTAATGGCTTATTTTTCTTTAATAAGGCATATGAACTACCCCAATAGCCCATAAACCCCAGGGGGTTGTGCCACCCCCAAAATGAAGTCAATGGACTTCAGTAAAAATAAACACAAAACTTTTCTTCCTTGTCTTATAGTTTTAGTAAAATTAAGCCAAGGAGTTATATCAGCAGGCATAGGGCAAGCAATCTCTTGAGGTTAGCGCATAAAAGAAAAAAAAAACCTGGGTAGGGCTGGAGGTGTGAAAGTTGTGCTGCCAGCCCCAAGTTCACTTCCTTCTCTCACTTCCCTTCCTGCGCAAGAGGAGTTAGATAGAGACTGTTACCACTGCCGGGTTTCAAAGATGTTGTTTTCCTTTTACTGTAGCAGAAGAGTGGGCTTCCGGGACCACTGATATCCCTTCTAAAGGCACATCAGCTTGGAGCCACTGAGGGGGGTCTCCCTCAGAAGGGAAGGGAGGCATACTGCGACTCTGTTTAAAATGGTGACTTTGTCAGGGAAAAGTGAAAGGTAGACCATTAAAGGAGACCTGATTTAGAGAGCCCAGGGTTGGCTGACGCTCTGGAAGGTGGCACAGCATATGAACCGAAAGAGCCAATCTGAAAAGCAGGTGCCTTGGTCACACCTGGCTCTGGGCTCAACTTCCCTGAGAGAGCCAGGACAGGACAGTGTGTGCAAACTAGGACCAATGAGGACATGGCAGTATTGTCCCTGAGCAGTGACCCTGCGAGGTGGCACAGGGCAATGACAGTATTCCACACGCCATTTTTTTCCTGGAGAGGGTGGGGTGGGATGGGGCTCTATTGAACCCCCTTTTCAACTGTACAATCCCCTGGAGTTTTTGGACTCTCTGAAGGTGGGATGGGGAAGAATCTTCTAGAAAGAGATGCTGGATTTCATGTCAAATAAAAATAAAGTTCATAGGTCCTTGAGAGGTGATTTGAGAAAATAAAATAAGCATTTGCCTATGGTGTTTAGAGCAGTTCATTCACGCCAATTACATTTTAGTGTGTGAAAGGGGTCTTGGCCTTGGGTCCCCCCTCCTGCCACCTTCCAGTTTTCAGCTGCCGTGGATGAAAAATGCAGCTTTGGGCCTTTGAGAGTTTAGGCTCGTGTGCGTCTGTGCTTGTTAATACATGACATCTCTGAGGTCTGGAAAGTCCATTTCATCTGGGGTGAGCTAGCCAATCTGTTTTAGGTAGTCAAATATTTTTTTTCCCCTACAGATCATACCACTTAAGAGGGGAAGAAGACTGGCTGGGCCTATAGGGAAACAGAGGGCTTTGGAGGAGACAGAGGAGACGAAAAGGCTTCGAGAAGCGTCCGGTGGCTGAAAAAGGAGATGGATTCTTTGGCTGGAGTGAGGACTGAGGAAGCAACCTAGGGGTGGCACCTCACCGTAGTGGTGATGGCGTGTTTCCATAGTCATATGAAGAGTTGTGCACTCTTCCCAGAGTTAACATAGATTACTGCACAGACCCTCAACATTCCTATGTTGTACCAGTTTTTTCTCATTTATTTATGGGACACAGAGGCACAAGGTGTGATGTGCCTAAGGGCAAATCCTGGCGTCTTGGAGCTCAAATTCAGGCAGGTTGGCTACAGAGTCTCCATTCTTACCCTCTCTTTTTGCTATGTTTTTGCCATCAACAGAATTAGAATGAGAGATGGGCACAGTTTATTGATGGCTGAGATAATGCTGTAACTCAGACCAGTGATTTTCAACCTGTGGGTCGTGACCCCTTAATAACAATGAAAATAAATCTCGATATTAGGAAGGTTGAGATCACTGACTTAGAAAATCTTAGTAGCAAGTGAGAGAAAATCTAGGTCACTGGCTTAAACTAAAAGGGAATTCATTGGTTCACACTAATGAAAAATTCAGAGACATGCTGGGCAGAGACAGGTCTGGCTTCAGGCATGGGTTGACTCAGGTTTCCAGTGGTGCCCCCAGGGTTCGTATCTTAGCTCTGCTTCTTCCAAGGTGGCTCCACTCTTGGGTGCTTGATGGCTCCTAGGATTTCAGGCACACACCCAGTCAGTGGGAAAATAGAATATCTTTCCCTCAGACTTCCCAGCAAATCTGTCTTTAGGCATCACTGGCTCTGATGAAGTTCAATGCCCATTTATGGCACAGTCTGGGTCACTATTGACCAAAATCAAGCTTCTCTTTTTTCTGCATAAGTGAAACTTCATTTCCCAATTTCCTTTGTGTTAGTTGTGGCCATGAGACAGAATTCTGGGTGACAATATGGACAGAAGCTTCATGATCCTGAGGCTTTCTTTCCTTTTTGGCTGAGTGTAATGGAGGTATCTACAGTAAAACCTTGAAATCAGAAGCATAGGTTTAAGATGGATGGATTAATCAAATAGAAAGATCCTGGGTCCCTTAATCACTTATCAATTAGGAATCTATTCATGTGTGTGAGAAATAAACCCCAATTATATAAAACCATGAGGATTTTGGTATTTTTCTTATATAATAGTTTGTCAGTGAGGCTAGAGAAATGGGATATATGGAAATCAATTGGGATCTATCTCTGGGAATCAGAAAGGATAGTCATCCAAACTGCTTGGCTGAGAACGGAGGAGGGGCAGTTTCTCAGGGAAGATCCAAGTTACTAATACAGGAAGGTGAGGGAGATGCTGGTCAGGAAATGACAAATTATCACAGTGAAACATGAAGTCAGGTATCTAAGTCCAGACCTTTTAATCAAACACATCATCAAGTGTTGATTTATTACCCAGTAGGCTTCTGGGACAGCTGGTCTACCCCTCGGTTGAGGACTTATTTCAGTTGCTGATTTATCTGGTCATGCTCAAGGGCTCCTGAACGCTGGGTAATGTGTTAAGTTTTATGGATGGATATAAAGATTGAAAATGAGTTTGGGTCTGGAGATGACCACATTAGCAGCCAGAATTCACTTTCACACTGGGCAAATTTTGCAGAAGTTTTAGTAGACAATTGTGTTCAAATAGTATAGAATAATCCAAACCGTAACTAGATCTAAACTCCAGCTTTTGGGCAGTGCCTGTGGCTTAAAGGAGTAGGGCACCGGCCCCATATGCTGAAGGTGGTGGGTTCAAACTCAGCCTCAGCAAAAAAAAAAAAAAAACACCAAAAAACAAAAACAAAAAACAAACAAACAAAAAACCAAACAAACAAAAAAGAGAAAAAATCTACAGCTTTTATCTCGTTTTTGTCTTCAAAATGATTATGCTTATTGTGTTGAGCTATAATTGGGTTATAGCTTTCATAGTAAAGCTGAGT
>CAUYPK010134918.1:0-26015 GCA_963574355.1 Loris lydekkerianus
CCCTTCCCCTTCTTTGGCCCTTTCCCCATAGTCTTGTGCTGTAGTTGGGTTATAGCCTTCATGTGAAAGCTATAATTTAGCTTCATAGTAGAGCTGAGTACATTGGATACTTTTTCTTCCATTCCTGAGATACTTTGCTAAGAAGAATATGTTGACAGTTCCTAAATGATAGTGCTTCCCGTGTGTATGTGTATGTGTGTGCTATGTATAACATACTCTGTCTTTTCTGAGTTGAGGATTAAAGAATAATTTCAGTCTACTGTTCTTAAAAATAACAATGTGGTACACTTCTATGCTGTTAATGGGTTGACACACTTTTTCTACTAAAGGGCCACATAATAAATAAATTAGGTTGTTTATTTATTAGTGAGACCCACACTGTGCTGTCTTCTCGGTTCTGTCCTGCAGGCTCCCTAAACTCTTGAGATTAGTTCACAGTTTGCCCTTCCATGCAGGTGCAGGTGATAGGGCCCTAGAACAAAAAAACACGTAAACATGAATGAAGGGATTGACATACTTTTCTACTAAAGGGCCACATAATAAATAAATTAGGTTGTGCAGGTCATAGGGCCCTAGAACAAAAAAACACACAAACATGAACGAGACAAGATGACAAGAAAACTTTATTTATAACAATGAGTGAAAGCTCAGGGGCCCAAATCTATAGTTGGGCCCAAATCTCATAGTTTTTCCTTCTCTGACCTTGAGCATAACAGCAATTATCTGTCTTACAGACTTATCCTGAATACAGGATATCATTAATATCATTAATATCCTAAGCATATTCTGCATCCCTTTTACCCCTACCCTGGGTCCTGGGTTGACGTCTAACCTAGTCTGTCAATAATTAAAAATACTGAAATCCACTACCACTGAACAATGAGTTCTTCAATTCCTTTTAATTTATGGAAATTCCACTCACGTTGTTTGACATGTTAAGAGGTTTCTAAAAAATAACTTCAATCAACAGTGAGTTAGGGTATACTTTAAAATACCTGAAAGAGTGGAATTGGAATGTTTCTGCAAATATTCTTGATTGCTAAACGTTTACCCTTTCAAGTGACAATGTGGATTAAATGTCTGAACATAAATCTTGTTATATTTGTTTAAATTATGGTTTGATTGACTGTGTAACTGCCCTCCACTGCCATTAATATAACTTAAAATTTTAGATAATTCATTTGAAAATTATAAGTCAATATTAAGCATTTTACTATATGTATGCATCTATTTGGAAAAATAAAAATGTTAAGCCAAAGGCCAAATGCAAATATTAATAGTTACCCTTTGCAGAATTGTATTTTCCTCCTATTATTTTCATGGAAATTTGCTCTTCTGAAAGGTGTGCTTAGTCAAGGAGTAAATAACTCCCTCCAGAAACCACATAAATCTTATCTACACCACTTACATCCTTCAGTGCTCTGGGAACCAATAAATTTAGGTTCTGACCCTTAGGTCTTTATGTACTTTGTTCTATCTCCGGAATTCTTCCTTCCCATCTCATTTTCTCAACTTCATGTTGAAGACCTCTGATCTCTGGTTGGAATCACTGTAATGACATCTTGCACAGAACATTTTCAAAGAGATTTAAAAAAAAAAAAAACACTGGGAAAACCTAGTAGATGAAAAGTAATTTTAATTGCAATTTGAAAAAAAAAAAAAAAAAAAAAACCTCAAGTTTGTAAAATGTTAAAAGAAAATATAGCTCTTCTACAATGCCAGCACAAACAAGGAATTTAGGTTCTGTTTCCTTAACAGGTAAAAATCACAAATGCAAGAAGCTCAATATATTCTAACATAATTATTTCAAGAAATAAACTGCAGACCCACAATGAGGCTGAATGCAGATTTTTTGCTTAAATATAGCAAAAAGCTATAAACTAAAAGTTAATGCATATGAGGCATACAAGCATTCATTCCTACTGAGACCCTCCCCACCCAGGATATCAGCCTGAGCTGAGAGTACAGCCCTCCAGTGGGGGAAGACGTGCTCAGGAATTATGCAGCGGCTAGGTGCGACCCACACTGTGCTGTCTTCTCGGTTGTGTCCTGCGGGCTCCCTCACCTCCTGAGATTAGTTCATAGTTTGCCTTTCCATGGCCCAGGCAAGACAATTAGTTCAGTTCTAAGAGTACTGGATCTGCCTGTGGGCCTGTCCCTGGATTCCTTAAGATCAATCCCTGACTATGCCAGGGAGAAGTGCTCTGGGCCCCAGTTGCCTATGGGGTGCTCAAGCAGATTTGATGTCTTCCGCTTAAGGCTGTGCCTTGCTCTGATGGAGCCACCAGGTGAGCAACCCTCAGGAGGATCAGTGAGCAGGAAGCTCACTCTCTGAGCACCACATAATCTGTTTCAGGACTCTAAGAGCAAGAGCTGGAGCCCAGCCTCTGTGGAGACCATAGTTTGTTGTATCAGTTGGTTTTGTTTGTTTGTGTAACTTTTTGTTATTTGATTTTTCTTGTTTTTGTTTACTTGGAAGGGCAGCCACAGTTTGGGGAGAGTAAACTAGGGAAAGAGCCTGTGTAGAAACAAGCTTACATTAGGGTCATCACTGCCCTTCTCCCTGTAAGGTAGCCCACCCAGAATGTCCAAGACCTGAGGTCACACGTATCCACCAGGACTTGTGGCTGTAGCTTCCACAGTCTGGGCCAGAGTTGGGAAATGTTTGTTTGGAAAGGAGTAAGTCAAAAACTGAGGGCCTGAAGCTCCTTGGGGAGGACAAAAGCTTAGCAATATGGTACCTGCCATCTTGGATCCCACCTGTGGTTATGGGAGCAACCCCTGGGTGCTCTGTCCACAAGGTGCTCCCAGGCCACTTGTGGCAGAGGCTTCTGGGTCCATGAAGGTAGAAATTATCTCCACAGCTCAGGAGCCCATTGACTGTCAGAGATGTGAAGACGGGAGAAATCAACTGCACCACCTACCCTCTTGCTTGGACTCCAGGACTTTGGAGGGTTGATTTCTGCCAATATCTTGTTCTTCATGTTCTACTCTGCAACTTCTTCCCGAGGAGTCTCTTGTAAGTTCTGGCACTTATCCCTCAGAATTACCTTGGATGTATATTTATTTGTTTGTTTATTTTTTCTTTGATCTAAACTTTTTTTCTTCCTGAGACACTCTGGCAGCTGGTGTCTCTGGGTTAGCCATCTTCCTATCTAGCTATATTTTTGTACCCATCAACCATCCCTACTTTATTTCTCCCTCCCCACTATACCTACCAGTCTCTGGTAGCCATTACTCAGTTTCCATAAGATCAATTGATTTTAATATACAGCACCTACATAAGAGTGAGAACAGGTGAGATTTTTCTTTCTGTGCTTGGCTTATTTCACTTAACATAATGTTTTTCAGTTCTTATCTTGTTACAAATCTAGTTCTAAGTTTCCATGTTCTATCTATGTTCTGCACATCCTTTGGCCAGCATTTTTAATTGCTTGTCTTTCTGATAAAAATCATTTAACTGGGGTGAGATGACTCTGGTATCTCTGGTTGGCATTTCACTGATGACTAATGATGTTAAGAATTTTTTCATATACCTCTTACCCATTTGTATATCTTCTTTTGAGAAATGTTCATTTGCTTATTTCATTTAAAATCAGATTATTTGACTTTTTACTATCAAGTTATTGAAGCTCCTTATAAATTCTGTTTATTAGTCCCTTGTCACATGAGTAGTTTGCAAAGATATGTGGGATAAAGTCCCACATGTGTGCCATTGAGGCAGGGAAAGACAGGTTGATTTCTGCCATCACAGGGAGCTGAAGTTCTAATTACCTTAGTCAGCATACACAGGGCCTGTGAAGTAGGAGGTAAAATTCCATTTGCAATGTCTCTGATGTGGTCGTTAAGCCCAGCAAGGTCATAGGTTAAGAGACTGCCTACTGGAGATACTGCTCAGAGGTTGACTATGTGGGAACACATTGTCTTAAACAGCTGTGTGCCTTCAAGCACTGTGGATAAGCAGAATCATAAAGCTTGTCCCTTAGATCTCAATGGGCACATGGAAATCTTAAGTGTAATCTCCCCAAAAAAACTTTCTGCCTGATAGCTGTGTGTAACAGATAGCTGAAGCACGTCCATAGATAAAACATGATGGAATGTTTATTGTTGATCTATAGAATAGACATTGTTGATTTCTAGATTTGATATCCCCAAGTAGAATTAAAATTAGTTAAGAATTGTTTAGAAGGAAAATTCTTAGATTATAGATTAATAGTGTGTATGTGACTGCTTAACTTTATAAGGTGAGAATAAAGCTCATCACTGCATGCCACTCTGAGCTGTAGTCTGCTTCTTGCCATCATAACAATTGCAGGAGCAAGCTTGCATTCGCGGCAAGGCTGCTGTTCCCTCGCGTCATCCATCACCGCAACAAGATATATACTGGGGAAAAAATTTACATTAAGGAAGTGGTGCTGGGAAAATTGGATAGTCCCATGTAGAATGATGAAATAGAATCCATATCTCCAACAACTCAAAAAAAATTTTTTTAGCGGGTAAGAAATACAAATATAAGGCACGAAACCATAAAAATTCTAGAAGAAAATATTGGAAAAGCTCTTCCAGATATCAGCCTAGGCAAAGAACTTATGAAGAAGACTCCAGTGACAATCACAACAACAAAGAAAAATAAATAAATGGGACTTAAGTAAATAAAAAGCTTCTGCACCGCCAAGAAAATAATCAACAGAGCAAATAGGCAATGGGAGGAAATAATCTCAAGGCATATATCCTGTAAAGGGCTAGTCATCAGAATCTATGAAGAACTCTAGTAAATTAGAAAGGAAAAATCAAAAACCCTACAAAAAGTGGGCAAAAGACATGAACCAAAGTTTTTCAAAAGAAGACAGACAAATGGCCAACAAACATTGAAGAAATGCTCAAAGTCACTAATCATCAGGGAAATGCAAATTAAAACCATGGGAGATATTGCCTTACTTCTGTTAGAATGTCTTTTTAAGAAGTCAAAGAACAATAAATGCTGGCATGAATGCAGAGAGAATGGAAGGCTTATACACTGTTGGTGGGACTGCAAATTATCACAATGGATAAAAGTTTAAATAATCCTCAAAGAACTAAAAGTAGACCAACATTTGATCCAGCAATCCTAATACTGGTCTTTTTACCAAAAGGAAAAGAAGTCATTTTAATAAATAGACACCTATGGTCAAATGTTTATTGTAGCACAATTTACAATTGTAAAGATGTAGAATCAACACAAATGCCTGTAAATTCATGCATGGATTAACAAGATATAGTATATGTGTAACAAGGAATACTGCTCAGCCATGAAGAAGGATGACTTAATGCCTTTTGCAATAATTTTGATGGTACTGGATACCATTATCCTAAGTGAAATGTCTCAAGAATGGAAAAACAAATACCTCATGTACTCACTATTAAATTTAACCAGAGAGCACACAAGTGTATGGAAGGAAGTAAAACTCAATGGAAATCAAATCAGAGCTTGAGGGGAAGGAGAAAATGGGTGAAAACCTACTTAAAGGGTTCAGTGAACACTACCTGGCCAATAGGCACCCTTGTAACCCTGACTCGAATATTGGAAAAGTGATTCACGTAACAAAAGACATTTGTACACCTATAACACCTTGAAATATAAATACATATGTATATGGTTATACAGATGGAATAAACAACATCTGATAGCATAACAAATGTATATATTCAATAATATTCAGGTTATATTTTAAAACAACTATTATAAAAGATTGGAATTGGAATGCTTCTAACACAAAGAAATGTTAAATGCCTGAGGTGATAGGTACTCCAATTATCCCATTTAATTGATTCATATTGTATGTACCAAACATCACATATGCACTATAAAGATATAAAACTATTATGCATCTATAATAATTAAAATTTAAAAAATAATATTTCTATTAACTAGATCACAGACTAGTCACTAATGCTTTATTTTTCTCATCAGAAAAAAAAGATAACAGTTAAAATTGCTTCAAGAAATTAGTGATATTTTGCTTGTAGAGCACTAAGCCTAGAGCCTGGAATATTATAGTGTGTCAATAAATTATCTTATGATTTTAAGCAAGCCTTCTTGAAAGTATTAGACAAGTATACACATTACTTCCCTATGAATTGAAAAGTTGACCAATATCCATATAAGGTTATGAAACTCTAGATGAAAAAAAGAAATAAAGGTTCAAACATAATCAAACCTGGGAATTTTATTTTATTATTGCAAAATGCCTTTAATCATTACCCAGTGGTACAACTCCAGATCAGTGAAAGATGTGAGAATTTTTCTATAGGGTTTGCATACTTTTTAAAAGTATCTGTACTTATCAGAATTGCTTTCCCAACTATCATATATATTAGCATTTTTTCAAAACTTTTACTGGGTTAGCTGTGGCATTCTTTTAAAGATACACTGTCTATTTGAGTAGTAGTAACCCTGATGATAACATCAATTATAATAAGATATTTTTCTCACATTTATTGCCTTCCTGAAAATTATTTATCTTATTACTATTCTGGAGTAAAGGGGTGATATGAACCTATTCTGAAAAACTTTCAACCTCAGAAGAAGAGTATGAAGAAAGAAAGGGAAAACAAATCATTGTGGAGAAGAAAGAAGGCAGTCAGACAAAGCTTGACAAAGGCAAGACACCCCCAAACACGCCTCAATAAAGACTGTGGAAAATTCTGGGATGTGGACAGACCTCTTGGACTCCCTTTTGTCCTTTCTATAAGCCCTCTGTGGTTTCTGTGGTTCTTGTTTCTAACAACCTACACCTGCAACTCTCTTCAAAGAACTGCCATTGAGTTCTGAACTACTTTCCCTCTTCTGCACAGAGAGCTAGATGTGCCCAGGGGTGATGTTACTCTGTATCCTGGAATGGCCTTAGATGGTCAACTGGGAAACTAGGTTGAACGCCTAAGGGCAATGTCTCAAAGGAGAACAAATTCTGAAGTATAAGTTTCACTTCAAAGTTCCCCCGCTGGATCACACTGAAGCAGGATTTTATACAAAATGCCACCCTCACTTTCATGACCCTCCCCCCCGTTAAGGTTTCTCCAAAAGTATTATTTTAAAAAATAATTTTCATGAAATCCTTGTCTCAGGATTTGCTTTGAAGAACCCGACTGCCCAAAGGAAAGATTGTGAAGATTTAGGTTGATTTCTAATAACTTTGTATATGTCCTCATATTTGATATTAAATACTTTTGTTAGGCCCACCTTCTTATGCTGATCTGTTTCCCAATGTTGAATATTAGTTAAGAAAATAAATGCTGAGAACTAGATAGAACGGAATTGGAGATGCTGAAAAAGATTATACCAGACTTTGTGCTCAAATTGATCTGAGAATGGGGCAAGACAGGGAGTGAAAACCACATTTCAGAAAGGCAGTGTAGGGAGTTAACCAAAAAAAGAAAAGTAACCTGGCTAAATTTGTAGAGTCTGCAAAGAAAAAGCAGCTCCTTGAGCTTAGCCCAGGGATGGGAAGAATGTGTCTAAAGATTTCATTGGTTGCATTCCTACCATGCTCCTGTAGAAAACTAAATCAAGGGAAAGAGGTCTGCAATGTGCCAAGAATCAGGCATCTAGTGATTTGGCAGTCTACACAAAGGTAATTATATACAGCCAGAAAGGACCTGAGGGATGTGTACACTTATTTAGACAAAATGCCCCAAATGCATAAACTGAATGGAATTGTCCTTTCCGGTATTCACTGTATCACTTTATCATACTTGAAATCCCTTCTTATTTTCTCTTTAGTTCAGGTTTCATGATATTTATGTAACTTGATTTCACTAACATTTTTAGAGGCTACTGACTGGTACAGGATAGGATGGTAAAGACAAGATATTATAAACAATTTTGTTCTTATCAGACCCTGAATCTCCTCACTTTTCTAAAAAAATCTGGTGATATTTATTACATAAATATAATTTTCATTTGTCACAGACTGACAAAACATAGCTTAGGCAAAGATTTAAATTTACCCAGAAAATAACAAGGTCAGCTTTGGCATTCTTGGGAGAACTCCATACTCTAAATGTTATGGGGATTACACTCACATAGGCACAGTTCCATCAACGTGGGTAATACATCAGAGACCTGAATCTTTCCATGCCATTACTATTTCTTCTGAATTGTCAGCTTTGTTCTATAAATGTTTGGAAATTACAAATTGCCATTGGCCGGTGCATATGACACAGTGTACTGTTCATTATGTAGTCTTCATGCTAAAGAATTTGCAATCAGATTTTCGTTTTTTCTTTTCATTTATCTTCTTTTCTTTTCTTTTCTTCTCTTTTCTTTTCTTTTCTTTTCTTTCTTTTTTTTTTTTTTTTTTTTTTTTTTTTGAGACAGAGCCTCAAGCTGTCACCCTGGGTAGAGTGCTGTGGCATCACAGCTCACAGCAACCTCCAACTCCTGGGCTCAAGTGATTCTCCTGCCCCCGCCTCCCAAGTAGCTGGAATTACAGGCACCTGCCACAAGGCCCGGCTATTTTTTTTTGGTTGCAGCTATTGTTGTTTGGCGGGCCCGGGATACAAACCCGCCAGCTCAGGTGTATGTGGCTGGTGCCTTAGCCGCTTGAACCATAGGCACCAAGCCTGCAATCAGATTGTCAAATGCATTTTAGTTGCCTGCAATGTTAATTGGCCACTAACACATAAAATTATATTTTCTAAGAAACACATACATTCAAAATATATTTAAGTTTTTGCGACTTTGAATGAAGCTTAGAGGTTTTCATATCTGATCATAATTAAATATTCTATTTAAAAATAAAGCAATTCCTTTTTTAAGTTACAAAATATGGAAAGAATACCTCTAGCACATGAGGAATCATTCTCTTATGTAATTCATGAATATTGTCAGGGAATAATAATATATCCCGCCAAGGCAGAGTTATCAATAATTAACAATTTCATCTCCAGTTAAATGGTATTTTATATTTTTAAAAAGCTAATAATAGTACAAGATCAATGAGAAAATATGCAAATATATAAAGGCATATGAAGTGAAAGATAAAAGACCCTCCCACCTCACAGAAATAAACCCTGACTGACATTTAAGAACATATTTTTGGATAACCTACCAAGTCCATGTGTGTATTATTTTAGATTGTTCCTATTGTATTGTACAATTTACTATTTTAAAAACATTAAGAATATATTGTGAATGTAGAAAAATCAATGCTAAAAAGAAGTAGCATATTGTGGTCATTAATATGCACTTGTCATACTGACAAATGTCCCTTTTAACAATTGCATAATACTTCGTTCCATCAAACCACAGTAATTATATAACCTTTTACTATGGTCTTCTAAATTACTTTGAATATTCTGACATATACAGTATATGTACAGAGGGTACCAAAATATATACACATTTTAAGAAAGGAAAAGACTGCATTAAAATTGTAATACTCAATATATACTAACAACAAAAGATGAATAAAAGTCACATTTGAACACCTCTTGTAATTGCAGAAGTTAATGTGACTTGAGTATTACAATTCTAATACAGTATTTTTCCTTTCTTAAAATGTGTATAAAATTTTTTGGCACCCTCTCTATATATGTAATAAACATATTTATGTGTATAATGCTCTATATAATATGTAAAAGTATGTTCATAAGGTTATATATACATTATACATGTATACATTTATATGCATATTATATATAATATACGCACAATTCTATAGTTTTTCATTACAACATGCCTGTGCATATATGTGTTGTCTCCCTTAAAATATCTTCAAGTACTTTATCTAAAGCCTAACTGAATATCATCATCAATAAAAATATATTTTGTCACAGATTATATTATTTACCTACAGAAAGAAAATGAATGCTTTTCACAGAAATACATCATTATATTATACTTAAATAAAGCAATGAAGCAAATTATTTCTAAAGAGCCTTGTTCAAGAAGAGTAATAAAGGATTCTCTGCAAGATCATAATCTTCTAAATATGTTTATTTCACTAAGTACCATGATTCACATATCTCTTGGGTAGTGCACTTACTTATAATGAAGAATAAATCAGGTCAAAATTACTGTAAATCAACTTTCTGCAGAAGGATTTCTCTAGCTTTAGAAATGCTAATATAAACACCTGCTTCATTTTATCAGGATGGTTTGAGTTAATCTGCAGATGTTATTTTTCCACTGCATCCTATTTGAGAAATGATTGCGATTGGGTGACTGTCACTTTGACATTGGAAAAGCCACACCACCTGTTTTCTAGGTAAATGTACAAAAGGAATATTTTCTGTTGAAGAACAGTCATAGACTGCATAAAAACATCAATATGACAGTAATAAATCACACTTTATGCTAAATTAAAATAAATAAAAGGAGATTATGACAGCCATATTTTAAACACTTTTACAGAATTAGAAGAAAGTATTAATGATAAAAACAATAAGAAATCAAATATTAAGGAGAAATATTTTTATTATCATTTGAGCTGCTTTCAGAAAGAATCAATATAGAAAAAATAATCTATCTAAAGTTTTCCTTAACTTACTTATTTTCCTCCAAAGGAGAGAGACCAAAATTTATAAAAGATGTATGTTAAAAAAATTCACTTCATGGACTTTTTTCATATTTAGAAGATGAATACTAGAAATTCAGAGATTTTATGCATAATGTGCCATAACCTTTTATCAGAATTGAGCAATCTGCCAAAGTGTATTAGTCTTGGCCTGTGTTATTCTGAACAAAGATTTATTTAAAAAGAATGATCCTTTGCTCTATGCATGAGCAATAGTCCATAAATAAATTAAGAATTGCTGATATTCAAAAGGTTTTATGCAGGGCAGTTTAATGGACTTCATTACATGCCTCATTATATGAAATACATGTATTTCCTTTTAGTTCCCTTCTTAAAATATTTAGGAAGTTTTCTGTTTATTTATTTTATATCTTTTTTATAATATAGTAGAAACTCTGTAAGCTGATCACCCAAGGGACTGGAACAAACTGGTCAACATACGGAGGAGGTCAACATACAGAACTAGGTCAGCTGTCCTGATATCTACATGTGGTGCATTTCTGGTCTATGAAAATTAGGGCAACTTAAGGAGGTGGTTAATGTAGGGAGGTGTCAACTATGAAATTTCTACTGTTGACATATGTAAGTATTGCCTCTTTTGAACCACATTTAATTTAATTTACACTTTATCTGCAGCACATTCACACATATGTTGTGAGGTAAGGGCTTAGAATTTCTTTGAACATGGATATCCAGTTGATTTAGAAAATTTTGTTGACAAGAACATTTTTTTCTCCTGCCCCATAGTGTTACCTCTGTCATAAATTATATAATTCTAAATATGAAGCCTATTTCTGAATTCTCTACTTTTAAAATCTATCTACCTATACTTTTACAAATATCCCTATTATAAGTATTGTGTAGATATGTATAATATTTGTAAAATATGGTAGTGTAAGTTCTTTGCTTTATTCTTTAAGATATTCTTATCTAGTTTAGATTCTTTGCATCTCTGTGTAAATTTCAACAATGCTTGGTGAATTTTTTCCAAAAAAATATACCTCCAGAAAATTTGACTGACATCACATTAAACTTTAGAACAACTTCGAGGGAAAAAAGCACCTTATTTATAATATTGAGTCTACCAATCCACAGCCATGATATTTCCCATCAATCAGTTTTCTTTAATTTATCTTAATAGAGTTTTATTGTTTTCTGGTAAAAGCCTTACACATTTCTGTATTTTAGAATTGTTTCTAAGTGCATTTTACTTTTTTTTTTTTTTTTTTAAGACAGAGTTGCTCTTTCATGCCAGCTAAAAGTGCAATGGCATCAGCCTACCACAATAGAACCTCAAACTCCTGGGCTCAGGAGATCCTCTTGCCTCAGCCTTCAGAGTAGCTGAGAGGGTAGTTGAAACTGTAGGTCTGCACTAAAACGCTCTGTTAATTTTTTCTCTCTTTAGTAGAGAGGGGGTCTTGCTCTTGCTCAGGCTGGTCTTGAATTCCTTACCTCAAGTGATCCTCCTGCCTGGCTTCCCAGAATGCTCTGATGACAGTCCTGAGCCACTGCGCCCAGCCTGATGTTTTAAATATTATTGTAAGTCGCATCGTCTTCAAATTACATTAAACATATTTTTCCTTATATATAAGGTACAATTATTTTTAAAAATATACTTGATTTCGGCAAGAGACTTTAAATACTTGCCTCAACAAGAAGGGGATTAGTCCTATTAACTGTTTGTTGTGTTTTTAAGAGATAAGTCTTACTCTGTTGCTGAGGCTAGAGTGTAATGATGTCATCATAACTCGCTGCAACTTCAAACTCCGGGACTTGGGCGATCTCTCTGTCTTGGTCTCTGGAGTACCTTGGACTACAGCAATGAGTCACCATGTCCAGCTAATTAAAAATTTTTTTCCACACAGGCAGAGTCTTGCTGTGTTGCCCAGGTCAGTCTTGAACTTCTGGCCTCAAGTGATCCTCCCACCTCAGCCTCCCAAAGTACTGGGATTACATGCCTACCAAAGGCATGAGCCACTGTGCCTGGCCTTTGGCACACTTTTGAAATATATCTGCTTCAAGTAAATTATTGGAAATTGAATTTTTAGATTAAAAGAGTTTGTACATTAAGAAAAAAAAAAACTAATAGGTACTGCTTATTATATACCTTCCCAAAAAATAAACAAATTTTCTTCTCAAATGAGATTGTCTCACTCACACACATTCACTACCATAGGGTTTTATCAAATGAAAACATTCTGATCAACTAAATTTAAGTGTGCAATTGTATTTCATTGTTTTGATTCACTATTCTTTAACTCTGATAAGGTTGAGCACTTAAAAGTTTTATTAGACAATTTTATTTTTTTTAGTAGATTGCTATTGAGAGATGACATTTATCTATGTTTTTCCTTTAAGTTTCCATATCTAGAAATCCTTAAAATCCACCAGAGAAGCTGTTATTTGTTGTTTTTTTTTTAATACAGATTTTTCTGGTTCTATTTCAGACTTTCTGATACTGTTTCTCTATTCTGTCTACTGTTAAAGATAATGTCAGGGGCAGCACCTTTGGCTCAAGAAGTAGGGTGCCAGCCCCATATACTGGAGGTAGCAGGTTCAAACCTGGCTCCTGCCAACAAACAAACAAAAAAAAGATAATGTTGGTGATGAGTCAGGGTCAGGACGATGGTCCATGAGGAGCATCAACTTAGCAACCAGGGGAGCCATCTCACACCTGTGATATCTCTACTCTTTTTATCTGGATGACGGGAAATCCGTATTCAATATTGCACTGTGGGCACTATTATTATGACAGCCAAAAGACTCTGCCAACTTTTTTTTTAAGATAAAAATGGTAAGTAAAAAGGAATCTCCTATTACGATCCAAAATGTCTTTTCTGGTGGAAACGATAAATATAAGAGAGAGAATAAATATTTTCAGAATTTCTATTTGTAAATGATATACTAAATGAATGTTTTCCTTTCATTATCATTAACTCTCATACTGCCTTTTCATTATCATTATGCTCTCCATACTGCCTTTTGAGCCAAAAAGGCCACAGCTAAATTTTAAAACTAATCATAGTCCTTGTTTTTGCTAGATTTTTGGTACTTTTACTTCTCCCAAATTTCTGTTGTTTTGAGAATGTTATATTCCCCTCCAAATCTCTCCTATGGCTTGCATTTCCCCTTCTTTTTGACTTTGTAAGGGATTTACATATCTTTAAGTATCACTAGGCAGTGGGCCTTATCTTTACCCAGGGCAAATTGAGGCTATGTGGGTATGTTGGAGTCTCCAGCTGCGTTTCCAGCTGCACCCCTCCCTCACATTCCCAGTAATCCTAAAGCCAGCATCCTGCCAGGCAGCCATTCCTTGCCCAGGAGAGACTGGGAGGCAGGAAGGAGGAGGCTGAGTTTGTGAGTTACTGGGTATGTTTTCTATCTTCTGATTCATCACAGTATCATATGGGAAAATGGATGAAGAAAATAAACCAGCCCAAACTTTCTCACATGTATAGAAAAATGAAACCTGATAAGAGAGAGAAGGAAAAAAGGAATTAGAGCAAAAATTTGATCTGTCTACGATGTTGCAGACTTATCACACCCCAGTTTCCGTGGCCCCAAATTCTTTCAGTTGTTCATCCCCCACCTGCTTTACTCTCCTTTCCACCTCCTTTCTGTGAGACTGCACTTTCCATTTATTCTTGAAATCGGTTAACAGTTAATTTATTCCCTGGCATTAGCACTCCCCCTGGGGACCTACCATTGATTGGCCTTTTAATCTAGTTGTTAAAATTCTCCCAATACTCACTGACATGGAGCAGTTTCAATTTGTGTGTTTTAAAGTGCTAGCAGGGTCATTTGGAAAGTGAAGTTTGCGTACCTACTTTGTAGAACCAGGATCTACCCAACTATTGATTTGCTATGTGACTGTGGGTTTGTGGAGAGAAGGGGAAAGGTACTTGAAACAATTGCCAAGTCCACTCGAATTCTGGGCTCCATCTGTTTGCCACACCTCACAACACAATGAGAACACGCTTCCTAACCTTTGCAAATGTTATTGCAAATCTCGTAAGTTGGGGACAGGAACCAAAGGAGTGACATCTCTAATGTGTAGATGAGTCCTCAGGACTCTCAGATCTGCTGCCCTGTTTCCCTACATCACTACAGTGTTCTATTTGTATAGCTTTACAAATTCTTATCACTAGACATAGGACTTAATAACCAAGGAGGCTTTGATAGGGTAGTGGTCAGTTAAAATTTGTATCTTTTGTTTCCTTTCCTCAAGTTAATTTGTATTTTATGCTACTATTCAGAAAAAGAAATTTCAGAGTGTGAGAATAAGGCAAAATTTTGAAGTGATTTTATTAAAGTGCTTTACATTTATGAAACATTTATGAAAACATTACTAAACGTTCATTTAAAAAAAAAGCTCACTATTTACATTTCTTAAGTTCTCATTTACTTTCTACAGTTTTGTAATAACAAGATTCCTCACCCATTAAAATCTTTCTTTGGAGAGCCAAGTTATGGTTAAAAGGTTTATGTAGAAATAGTATTTTTTATTTATTTGTGTTATATTTGTGTTTGTTTGAAGGATTTTACTCTTCTTTGAGAAATCAAAATGTTTGCCTTTTGTAGAGAATATATGTATTAATAAAATCTCCTCAAATAATGTAAAATTATGCTTTCTACATTTGTCTTTCCTATTAAGATTTTCCAGAGGATGAAGACTGACTATGATTCACAGGGGAGCCTCCATAACTTAGCACTGGGCTTGTCCCATGTTGGATTCTCCGATAATTTTTGACACTGAATTAGTTGCCTGTGTGGTGAGATGCGTGCATTCTGCCGTTGAATGCGGTTATGAAATACCCCATGGACTGAAGAGACAAATCCAAAATGCAATAACTTAAATTGCTGAGCAGCTCAGCCTCTTAGGGTGCATTCCATGGGGTCCTGGGGGTGGCTGTGGAAGTGATTTTGGGTAGCAGGCCCCCACTGGCAGGCAAGCAGCAAAGCAGCTAGTGGGTGCACTTAGTTTGCCCTCCTGTTGGGTTTCATTTTCATTTTGAATCAGTTTATAGCACTTAGAATGCAGTGATCTCACAACAAAAATGTAGACTTCTGAGGTTTCTTAACAACTCAGCAAAACTCACCTGACCACTCCTCGTGGCAGCATTCAGCCAGAGCTGGGTAGTAGCTGTTCCTTATAGGTGGGCATGCTCTAGATTTTATTGCTTTCTGGTGTGAAGGGGACACGTGGGATGTGTGCCATGTGGGATGACTATTTAGAGCTCTGCAAATTGGTGTAGCATGTGGAGGAATCTGTGCCCTGTGGTCAGACAGATCCCTTCGAACTGGCTATGAAAAAACAGAACTAGGGAAAGCCTGGGGCTTGGACCTGCTGCCAAACCCAGGTCCTGGGTGGAATGCAGAGGGAGTAGTAGAGACATCCCGAGGCGTGGCTGCGGAAAGGACCACGGCATCAGTGTGGAGTCTTTACAGCATGTGTGTAACAGAAGGGGGCTGAGCCTAGAGATGGTAAATGCAGATTAGGAAGGATTGAAGCAGATGCTGGGATGAGATGAGATTAGCTGTCCTACAGACTTACGAGGTAAACATCGCTGAGGGACGTGGAGCTGGAGCTGGGAGATGTTGGGGTTGCTGTCAGAATGCAATGTAGGGCTCACCCTTGTGAAGGCAAGAGGGAAGGATGGAGAGAGGGAAGGAAAGAGGAAGTGAGTGAGGAAGAAGGAAAAGAAGGAAGGGTGGAAGAAAGTTTGACAAGGTTAACCTTGGGCCACAGCTGCTTGTCGAAAGGGTCCCACATCTCCCAGAGTGGACCCGCCTCAGAATTCCTGCCATGCTCAGTCACTGGCTTGGAGCAGACTGTAGGAAGTGTGGCCTCGGTATAGGTGTAGTGAGGAATTTTGAAGAACAGTAGTCAGGGCCATAGGTTGACTGTGCTCCCCACCGTTGGAAATCTGAGAGGTTTGTTCTCCGGGCTGCCTCAGTTTGTGCCTTGTGCCTTGTTTAAGGAGCAGCACCTCCGTGGTTTCTCTGGGCTGCCCATCTTTAAAGAGAAATGTAAAGAGGAAGGTTAGTGGAAAAATGATATCCCTTCCTCACGGGTTAGTCTGGGGTCTCTCGTGGGTCTCCCTCCTACACTGTCTATTCAAGCTCCCCACATCCTTAGTTACCACCTCGCTGGATCTTCCCAGCTTGCCTAATGATGTGACTCATGTACTGTGCTCTCTCCCGGGGGGCCAGAAACCATGGCAGCCATGCCCTTCTCAGCCTGGGATTGCTGCACGTGCTGTTCAGATTTACGGCAGGGTAAGGACGCACCAGGAGGCACCCAGGGGATTGAAGAGGTTTCACCTGTCTTCTGCCCTGCCTTCCCTGTGTGAAAACAGCCCTGCCTTTTCCTGCTAATTGGGGTCAGTTAGCCCTGCCAGTGTGCCATTCTGTTGATCCTTGGGCACAAAGAGTCCAAGGTGCCCTGGTGGCAGCTATCATTTGTAGTTCAGTGGGACCTTGCCATGCCCTTTGGCAAGAATGTGCCCTGTTGGGAGCCAGGACCTCCCACCCTATAGAGCCCAGGGTTTTGTGGATGGGAAGCACCCAACCCCCCTGGTGGGCCACTGGGAGGGACAAGGAGAACGGCTGCTCCTCCTTCCACACCTTGGTCTTTGGGCCCGTGTGTTCTTCCTGTTCGGGGCACATTGCCATGTGGGGGGCTCTGACAGTGCATGTGCAGAAGCCAGCTGATTCTGGGCAGTGCCTCATGTGATACAACCCCTGATCCCATGGTCTTGGGTCCAATCTTGCATCTCTTTTCTGTGAAGTGGGCCCCGGGCAGATGCTAAACTGTGCAGGCTCTCATGCCTGTGGACCAGACATTTCACAAAGCCGCAGGTAACAATGCTGACTGAGGCTCTGCCTATGAGTGCCTTCATAACTGGGCATGTCCAGTAGAACCATAACAGGTGGTTCTGGTGTCATGGCTGTTTGTTACCCCGCAAGCAAGCATTCTTTCTTTAGCAGGGCTCGGTGACATGCCAAGGGCTCTTTCTCTACTGAGAGTGGTGTGACCTTGTGGGTGCCTATTTTGAGATTCTCCCACTGGTCCTTGTCATAAGCTCTATGCTGCCTTGCAGGTACCAATAAAGCAGTTAAATTATGTCCTGTGAGTAGTAGGGACCATTGATAGTTCCCAACTCTAGAGCTACATTATTAGATCTCTGTTTTAGGAAACCTTAGTGCAGAAAGAATGATAAGACAAGAAACAGTGAAACCAGTTTAGAAGCTACTGCAGTAGTCCCAGTAAAAATTAACCATTTGAACTGATGTTTAGGGCAGAGGTGTGATGAAGAAGAAGGGGCTGATATGAAAACTATTTAGAAAGTAGGATTATTAAAATAGTAGGAAATGGAATGTTAGGAGAAAAAACTTCCCCAAAACAATTTTGGCATTTGAGATCTGCTGAGTAACCAGAAAGGATTTCATGTGTTGAATTTTTGATGTTGTATTTTAGAGTAAAGAGTTCCCAAGGACCATACTTCTAAAAGAAACTTGAACTGTGCTGAGCCAGAAATGTTAATGAGCTATATTCTAAAAGAAACTTGAACTGTGATGAGCCAGAAATGTTAATGAGCTATATTTAATCAACTGGATCTTGAACTGAACCCCAAGGTTAATTTTTATTGAACTAATTTATTCTAAAAATACTGAGCTAGGATAAACTGGAAATATATGGAACCAGAATATCAATTATTATTTTCATTTGTTTTGTCTTCTCCAACCACAGAACCTAGAATAGTATCCAATACATTATACACAGTAAATATTTATCAAATGAATGAATTCTCCCAAATCTGCCAATAATTAATCTGGAATTTGTGATGCATTTTTGCTGTGAGCATTGAGTTACTCCTGGGAGATGTTGAACTTACAGTGTAATAAATATTAAAGGAGAAATTCCTTGATCATAAGTCTTGTGAGACACTGGTTGTCGTAAATTACACACAACTCAGAACTTTCCCGATTTTGCTTGGACTTGATCTTTTTGGATTTATCAAATCCTATGGCAGAAAGGGACCAAGAGAGATCCTCTTTTTTCCCTCTTGGTTACAAGCAGGGGGGAATAAGGATTCCTGGACAATACTTACCACTTTCTGACACAATTTCAGGGGAAGAGAAACCCTCAGCAATTTTACTTGTTGAAACAGTGCAAGCCGAGTTCTTAGTGTTTCCTTTTTCCCCATATATAGGAATTTCTCCTGAGGAAATAGTGGGGAATAGACCATATGATGTACAGTAGTATCAAGGATGCTAGTCACAGCATTACTTAGAATACAAAAATTTGGAACCATCTGAAATGGGTAATAATAAAGGGTTTGAAATGGGGGGATGGGCATAGCCCTTTAAAACTACCTACCTTTCTATATGTAAGGATAAGATTTTTGTTTTTGTTTTTCAAGACCGAGTCTCACTTTTTTGCCCTTGGTAGAGTGCTGTGGCATCATAGTTCACAAGAATTTCAAACTTTGGGGCTGAAGTGATCCTCTCGTCTCAGCCTTCCAAGGAGCTAGGACTATAGGTGCCTGCCACAAGCCTGGCTATTTTTAGAGAAGGGGTCTCACTCTTGCTCAGGCTGATCTCGAACTCCTGAGCTCAAGAGAACCACCTGCCTCAGCCTCCCAGAGTGCTGGGATTACAGGCTCGAGCCACCACGCCCAGCTGGATAAGATTTTATAGTGAAGGCAAACCGGGTTAGACAGAGACCAGCTCCCAACGTGTACTATAAATACTTCTTTCCTCTAATTCTCTCAAGACTGCACTCTCCAGTCCCTTCACAGTCTTCCTGTTGACTTTAAGGACTTGAGAAGAAGCTAGTGATGCAGGGAAGGTCTGGAAAGTGAGTCTCCTGGAGCCTGGGTTCCCTGCTGCCTCCCTGGAAAGTGAGTCTCCTGGAGCCTGGGTTCCCTGCTGCCTCCTTTTCTGCCCCTTCTTCCTGGGGTACCCAGTGTCCACATGCTTTTGTTACATTTCTTAAAGCTGAAATGACCACCTTTCCCTAAAAGGACACATTCTTAGCATGTCCAGGATACACTCGAAAAACCAGCTTTCTTTTAAAGGCAGTTCTTTTATTTACCCTAACTTCTAAAAAACTAAAGCCTGCCGTACAAAGCCTGTGTACAAAGCCAGACTTCTCCAATTCAAATTTTAACTCTGCCACTTTCTGCCTGACTGGCAATTGACCTATCCCTTTTCTTCCTTAGTTTGCTTATCTGTAAAAATAGGGATTGAATATAATAACCTTCCTCATGGGGTAACTGACAGAATCAAATGTAAACCATGTAGAGCGATTCCTGTCATGCAATAAGGTAACATTTTCAGTCCTCAGCTACAAAAGGAAGGTGAGGGTAGAGTGTTTCTTTATGATCCTCCTCAAAGCATGATGTTCATTTCCTCTTTATCACCTTATACTGATGGTTAGTCCAGAGTGCCTCCCTTACATATAGAAGCTGTTGCGTAGCGTTTCCTGATTTAACTAATGTTAATGTGTCCAGCTGGGTAGAAATCACTCTATCTCATCCTAGTCTGAACTGGTTCTGAGGTCACAGCTCTAAATGACTGGATTTCATTCATTTACCATTAATTCAGAAATCCACTATACTGGTCACTGTCCACATGTGGCCATTTAACTTAAATTTCAATTAAGTGCAATTAAATTCAGCTCTGCCATCACACTTTCTGAGGCTTAGTGGCCCTTAAATTGGATGGCACTGACACAGAACATTTTCATTGTTTCAGGAAATCCTATCGGGTAATGCTGACTTAGACCTTTTATTTTGCTGCCTTTGTGATAGAATCATTGTAGTGTTTATCCTTACTTCCTGCTATAGTCTGTGCACAGACAGGCAGGCGGGAAACTTCAGATCCCCATAAGCATAAAAACAGAGGTTGGAGCAATTGGTCATCTCATATCAAATTGCAGTCCTTTTGAGACCTTCAATCGAGTTCCTTTAGCTCGTGTAGGAGAATTCTCTAGTACATGTATGTGTACCCAGGTGGTCTTTTTTTCTTTCCACCTATGTGGAAAAAGACCTTGGAGGGTACAACGTAACTGCATAAATTATATGGTTTTGATACTGGAACTATGTTATCCTAACTTTACAAGAGTGAAGTCAGGACCAATGTATCATTACCTTTCCTGTTTATTCCTGACCACATCACTTATTTTTGTTCCCTTTGCCTAATTTCTACTCTGCCTACTTTCATTCTATGAATAACATCAGAACAAGTGACCAGAAAGTCAGGGAACATAGACTATTTTGCTACCTTCAGAGAGGAGGTCACTTAATCAAGGCTCACCCCTCACAAGCAGAGTTACTCCCTGTCCAAATGGCAGTGCAGGGACCCAGTGAACTGAAGCCTTCTCACTATAGATGGGGAACTTGAACTGAAGGAAAGTTTGGTTCAAATTCACCTGACTCTTTGTAGCAGAGCCAGAGTTTAAGTTCAAATCCCGTGTACAAAAGTCTTTCTCCACCTATCGCCATTCCAGGCTGCCTCTGAAAACATTGTGTGTTTTCTTTCTAAAACATTCACCCATTCCCCTGGCTACATTTAGAGTAATGGTTGTGAGTGTGTATTTGTCCCTGGAGAGGCCTCAAGACATTGTCTCTTTTGTTGTCATAAAAATTGAGTGTACTGGTTGGAAAGGTAGCGTGTACTTCACCCTGGAGCATTTCAAGGGCAACTTGGGACAATCACTTCAAAAGGGTAAAAAAAAAAAAAAAACACTTTAGGGAAGTCATTACCAAAGAAGTGGAGAGAATCCTTTCATGTTTAGGGCCAGAGCATTGTAGACACTAGGAAGGTTGCAGTGGGGGATTTATATATAGATCAGGACCTGCCACTTCCTTACCCCCAAAGACTCTGAAAAGCCTCAGGCAGGACATAGAGGAGGCCTAGTGGAACAAGTTACAGGCTGATTATGTTCAGGTGCTTAATTTTATGGTGTGGGGAACTTTTCAGTACGATTTGCCAGGGTCTGTGGATCAACAGAATGCATTTGAGGCTGTTTCTTTCCACCATTACCTTGCAGAAATACAATAAAGTTTCCCAAACTTTGCAGCAAATTGGAATCACCTGTAGTGTTTTTAAAATCCTAATATCAGGGCTGCGCTTGTGGCTTAGTGAGTAGGGCTCCAGCCCCATATACTGAGGATGGTGGGTTCAAACCCGGTTCAAACCCGGTCCCAGCCAAACTGCAACAACAACAAAAAAATGGCCAAGTGTTGTGGCGGGCACCTGTGGTCCCAGCTACTCGGGAGGCTGAGGCAAGAGAATGGCCTAAGCCCAGGAGTTGGAGGTTGCTGTGAGCTGTATGACGCCACAGCACTCTATCCAGGGCAACAAAGTGAGACTCTGTCTCTAAAAAAAAAAAAAAAATTCTAATACCAAGGTTTAGGTATTATTCTAATACCCCATACCAATGAAATGATGCATGAGAGTCCTCATTAGTAATTGTTAAGCATCCCAGGTGATTCTAATGTGTAGCAAAATTGGAAACCTCTTCCCCTTTTGACACCTCTTTCTTTCATTTTCCCTGCTCCTACCCTTTCCCAGTTTCCCCTTAACTATAGTTGCCCATCTTGGGCCAGTGCTTATCTTCCTGGGAAGTACCAGTGAAGCTCTCATTCTGCCTTGACCTGAATAAAAACAACAGCATGCCAACTCAGGGGGGTCTTCAATGGTCCCTTCCGTCCAGCCTGAGACACACAGTCCAGGTCTCTATGTTCTTAGTGCCCACAGATGGCCTCACACTCCTAGCTGGGTCTGGGTCTTCACCTTCATATGAAATTGCAGTTGTTCTCAGGACACTTTATTCCTCTTAGGTCAGAGCTTTCCAAAGTGGCATCTGCTGGCTTGAGTCTGCAGATGTCTGCTTGCCCTTTAAGGGATTTAAAAACAGGGCAGCCACCTGTGGTTCAGTTGAATAGGGCACCAGCCCCATGTACCAAGGGTGGTGGGTTCGACCCAGTCCCGGCCAAAACTGCAACAAAAATTGCTGGGCGTTGTGGCAGGCACATGTAGTCCTAGCTACTCAGAAGGCTGAGGCAGGAGAATCACCTAAGCTCAAGATCTGGAGGTTGCTGTGAGTTGTGATTCTATAGCACTCTACCGAGGGCAACAAAGTGACACTCTGTCTCTAAAAAAAGAGAGAAATTTAAAAATATATGCTATGCTTTCATTTCTTGGTGTTCCAGTTTCCTCATCTATAAAAAGGGATAATAATAATTACCCCTACTACATCAGGGCATTGTGGGGATTACACAAAGCACTTAGAGAGGGCCTTGCTGACACTGGGTAGAGCCAAATGAAGTTGCCATTTTTGTAGATCAAAAAGATGGAACAGTGGCAGCTTTATTCTGTCCAGCCCTGTAGTAAGTGCTCAATAAATGTTAATCATTGCTGTTATTTTCTGCTTTATTTGATTAGTATATTTGATTTGAATATGTATTTTATTTATATTTGGTGATTTTTATTTAGCTTTAAAGCAATACCTGGGCTTTAAGCTTAAGGAGCTTACTCCTCGTTTCTTGCCTGTGTATACTTCATAGCATCATGATTAGTATTAATTAGTTAACTGAGATTGGGAGAGGGTCTGTCTGTGAAACTTTGTTTTTTCCTTTTGGAAAAAAAGCACATTTTCAAATTTATGAAATCTTGCCCTAGACCAGTGGTTCTCAACTTACCTAATGCCATGGTTCTCATTAGTTGATTCTCAACCTTCCTAATGCCGTGACCCTTTAATATAGTTCCTCACTGCCCTAGACCTTCCTTAATCTGCCTCACTTAATTTACCCGCCCTGTGTTTTGATCGTTGGCACAAGATGCTGATCTGAGCTTGAGCTCAGCTACAAAGTTTGGCAGGCAAATCCAAGCTTTTGCTTTCTCATAATAGAACTTAGCACTCCATAGTGCCTTTTGGAAAGCCTTTGAAAGGTCCTTTCTGGACTGGAAGGCAGTGTTCCTGGACAGTGTCATGACCCACAGGAGTAAGTGGGTGTCTTTCTAGACAATGTCTTAAGGCCTCTTTGGGGACATTTTGAGAATTATTAGCTAGCAAGCATGTGCCAGGCATTGTTCAAAGTGTGTTACCTCCTTTACTATTCCTAAGAGTCCTATAAGCTAAGGGTATAATTTCCCCACTTTGCAGATGAGGAAAGTGAGGCACAGGGAGGTTAAGAAAGCCATCCAGTAGCAATCAAGGATCTAGGCTGGCCAGCTCCGGAGTCCATGCTCTTGGGACGGCAGCACACCGCTTTTTATGCTTTATCTTATTTTTCCCTCACTACAATTTGGAGCAGGTAAAGGGCCTGGAGGCCTGAACTCTGGAGCCCAGCAGTTAATGCTCTGGCTCTTGTTCAGTTGCCTGGGGACTTCGAGTGGTTCTGGCCAGGGTGCTGGTAGCTGTTGGGTGTGGCTGCCTTGTTGCCCTTAGAGGACTTCCTTTCCAGTGCCAGGCCTCATCCCTGTTTAGGGGGTAAGATGAAGTGGTTTCCCTGAGCCACCTAAGAATTAGCTGAAAAGCACTTGTTGTCTAGGCAGGCCCTGGCTCCAAACCTCCATTGCCTCAGGGCCCCTAGCACTTTCTCCACTTTGTGTGGTCCTGGGAAATCTGCCCACAGGCAGTGCTGGAGGACACTAGCAGAGCCTGGGGTTACCTGGCTGATGGCTTTCTCCAGCTCTGGTTCCACCTGCCTGATTATGAGGAGGCCTGCCTTTGTTAGCAGGCCACCTCCCCTTTCCATGAAAGTACAATGACAACATGTATTTGTATTTGTTAACCTAACGGCTCTCAAAAGCAAAAATTACGAATTTTATGATTATTACTAATCATAAAAATTGCTTTTGTATCATTCTGTCCAGTGAGTGCTGATCTAGGTTTTAGAGTAGAGCTTTCCTTAAGGAAAAGAATACAAAATTATACCATAAAATGAGGGACAGGGCCACAGCAGAGGCCCATGCAGCAGGTACCTGAAGCTTATGCTTCTCTAACTCTGCGCTACATCTGCCTCTAGTAAAGGTGCTTTTGAATTTTTTCTTATTCATTTATTTATTTGAAGAATTGCATCTATTTATAGCATGACATTTTGAACCATGTAGCCATTGCAGATTAAATTAGGCTGATTAACTCATCCTTCACCTTATATACTTAACATTTTCTATGGTGAGGTCATTTAAAATTTACTCTCTTAGCAATTTTAAGTATACAATACAGTATTGTTATATAGTGACCTAGCTATATAGTAGATCCCCAGAACTTATTCCTCCTGTCCAAGTGAAACATAGTACCCTGTGACCAACATCCCCCAATTGCCCCTCCTCTCTCAGCAGCCCCTGGCAACCACCATTGTACTGTCTGCCTCTGCATTCCATGGTTTGGGTTGGGAATCTAGAGAGCTCATGCAGTGCTTGTCTGTTCTGCACCTAGCTTATTTCACTTGGCGTAGCGTCCTTCAAGCTCATACATGTCATTGCAAATAATCTTAACATCTTCTTTCTAATCCCTCCTATTTCTAGTGTTCTATTACCAGTATACTCACTGGGCTACTGGAATGAACCCAGAAGTTTGTCTTTATATACTTCTTTATAAAATGTAATGGATCCTGGGTTGGTTTGGTAGCTGGAGAGGAATACTGGGACAGATAACCACCTGCCTCCATGGGCAAGGAGGCACGGGGTGATCCCCGGGCAGCTGGAGCAGCAGCTGCGGTAGCAGCTGGACTGGGCCACCGGCCCCAGCCTTCTCTCTCTTCCGTACTAGAGGGCAGCCACACCTCAGGTAGGACAAGAAATCAAAGATCAGGTTGACCTGAGCTTTCAATAAAGGGGGGTTATCTTAAAGTCACCTCCCCAGACCATTTGAATTTTGAAAGAATACATTTATGAATTTCAGTACATTTCTGGTTGGTGATGATGTTATATCATGAATGATGATGTCTATATCAGGAAGGGAGAAGTCTAATAGGTAGGAAACAGATTTGGGGTAGATTTTAACCACCATTTAAATCACCAAGACTAGGCGACTGCCTGCTCTCTCTGTTGGAGGTAAGCAAGGTTTAGAGTTGAGAATGCATCTGCTGCCTGCGACCTTGCATGCTGGGTGGCAGGAAGACGCACTCCATGAGGCTGTAGTTACCTGCTGGCAGCTGTGCACAGATCCCTAAATCATCTGGGCTTCAATTCTTTCAGGTATTAAAAAATATATACAGGATTTGAATAGGTTGTTGTTTCCCCAAACTATTCTCTGGAAAACTGGACTAGTTTAATAGACGTTTGCTTTAAAAAAACAATCACCGGCTCATTAACCAAGAATCTAACTATTATTCTTCACTGCCCTCCATAGCACCAATGACGGGTAAGATTCCCAAAGCGGGGACAACCTAAGACAGGATATGGAGAGGCTGCATGGTGGTTTACATTCATAGTACCCAA
>CAUYPK010134919.1:0-49092 GCA_963574355.1 Loris lydekkerianus
ATTTTTCCACAGGAACACATTCTAATATCTATATATGTCAAAGTTTTTCTTAAAAAGAGCAATATAACTTCAACAAAATGAAAAAAGTGGAAAGAGACCATAATTGTATAATTTAAAATCTCCAACTATTATAGTGCAGGAAAATATCAAATTGTTCATATCTTTTAGAATTTACTTTATAAATTGAGGAGCATTCTGATAGGGCACATATATATTGATTATTGAAATATCTTCATGTTGAGTGTTTCCCTTGACAAATATGAAGTACCATCCTTCACCTTCCTTACCCTTGTTGGTTTAAAGCCTATTATATCTGAGAATAAAATTGCAATGCCTGGTCTTTTATGATTTTCATTTGCCTAAATTGTAGCTGTCCATCCCTTCATCCCTCAACTTTGAGGTAAGTTGAGAATCTTATATGCAACAGATATCTGGTCTGAGTTTATGTATCCAGTCAGCCAACCTGTGCCTCTTTGGAGAACAATTTAAGCCATTCACATTAATTGAGAGAACTGATAACCATGGTAGTGTTTTGGGTGTCATGTTTTTCAAATGTCTAGCGGATATTAGTAATCCTTTCACCACTGTAGAAGTTAGGTTTTGTTCAAAAATTTCTGGGTGAGTTTATTTAGGTGGTGGACCATTGTGCTGATCATTATGGAGGATGGATCTGAGAAATAATGGTATAATTTAAGTTATTAAGATAGTTTCAAACTTAGAAATTAGTGGAATTGTAAAATAAGGGTATAGGGACCAGTACTTCTATATTTTTACCTCATTATATAATTCAATTTCTATTTAAATTTTTTTCTGTAATTCTGATTTTCTTTTGACATATTTGAAATGTTATTAAAATGCTATATTTTAAAAATAAGCACACATTTTTGTACCTATTTAGGCTTTCACATTTTGAATGTGTTTTAGTATGTTCAGAGCCTCATATATTTTCCAAAAGACTGGTTTTTTAATTTCTAAGTAAAAAGTATAATATTATAAACTTAATTTGTCTAAAGTTATAACTGATATAAACTATTAAAACATATACCACTCTTATAGAATTGGTACTGAAAATACATGCTACCTTCAGAGTTTTCTGGAAACAATCAGAATATTGGTGTGAAAAGGTTAAATTTTTATTATTCTGTTTACTTGCAATTTTTTCCATCAATACATAAGGAATTTAGCATCATGCACTCAAGTATTGAGGATTGGTGATTTTCTTTTTTTATTTTTCCCTTCATAGACCCTGGATCATATTTAACTTTTAGTCAGTTACATGTAACAATGACCATGAAATTAAGCAATAATTTGGAAATTTCTCCAGCAGCTCATAAAATTATATCTGTGTCTTACTTGCAAGCACTGAGGGGTGGCAGGTTAAGATCTTTTCAGAGTGGTACTGGAGGTTGTTTAAATTGCAATTACAGTTTATAGTGCAGCTGTTAAAATCCACCAAACCAAATCTTCCAAATGACCTTTTCCATTTACTTAAGGAATATTGCCAAAAATTTAATTTGTAGGCATCTGGCTTGTGACTTTTTCCAAAATACAACTCTGAATGAATTATCTCATCTATTGCTTTCACACACAGTATTGAATGCCTATAGGAAACTACTTTATCAATGGAGTTAGTTCTTTTTCATATAGCTGATGCTTTTGGACATTCAACTTACATTTAAAGAAAATAATAATTAGTAATTCTAAAAAGAAGAGAACATCTGAAAGAATTTATTTTTTTATTGTCTATTAAAGTCATCAAATGACTATCTTGAATAAAACTTCTGAAATCTGTGTGTCATGATAGAGGAGAGCAGTGAAGTATTAATAGCAGTATCAGAGCACTTATCTGACCCATGTAAATGTCAAGTACCAAGTGAACAGAATGTATTAATGTCTCTTTAATGATGTATATTTATCTATATCTACATTAATTGCACTTTCAACTACAAAAAAGTAAACATTATATAATTATTTTTTCAGTTTTTAAAATTTCACAAGATTAGGGGGTACAAACGTTTTGGTTATTTGAATTGATTTTTGTATAGTAAGAGTCAAGTTATAAGCATGTCCATCACTGAGATAGTGTGCATTGTACCCAGTACCACAACCCAGTACCACCACCACACCCCACTTGCTTGTTTTCTGCTGATTTTTACTATTATATGTGCACATTGGTGTAATTGATTAGTTCCAATTTCATGATGAGTACATGTGGTGTTTATTTTATCATTCCTGTTGTACTTCACTAAATAGTCTCCAGCTCCACTACATTTTATTGATCCACTCACATATTGATGGGCACTTGGGTTGATTCCACATCTGTGTGATGGTGAACTGTGCTGCAATAAACATTCAAGTGCAAGTATCTTTTTGACTAAATGACTTTTTTCTTTGGGTAAATATCCAATAGTGGAATTGATGGATCAAATGGTAGGTCTACTTTTAGTTCTTTGAAACATCTCCATGCGACTTTCTATAAAGGTTGTAGTAGTTTGCAGTCCTACTAACAGTCTATAAGTGTCCCTTTCTCTTTTCGTTCACACCAGCATTTGTTGTTTCAGAACTTTTTGATAAATGCCATCTCACTGGAGTTAGATGATCTTTCACTGTGGTTTTGATTTGCATTTCCCTGATTATTAGAGATGTTGAACATTTTTCTGTTTGTTGGCTTTTAATCTCTCTTCCTTTGAGAAGTTTCTGATTATTTTTTTCCCCACTTTTTGATGGGTTGTTTGATTTTTTTTTTTTTTTTCTTACTGATTCACTGAAGTTCTTTATAGATTCTGGCTATCAGCCCTTTATTGGATGTAGCATGCAAATATTTCTCTCCCATTCTATAGGTTTTCTATTCACACTATTTTTTCCTTGGTATGGAGAAGCTTTAAATTTCACCAGGTTTCCTTAACCTTTGGTATTACTGTGATTACTTACAGGGTCTTCTTCATAAATTATTTTTCTAAGCTGTTGTCTTTAAGAGTTTTCCCAACATTTTCCTTTATAATTCTTATAGTTTCATGCTTTAGGTTTAAGTCTGCTATCCATTGCGAATTAATTTTTGTAGGAGGTAAAAGGTGTTTATCTTGTTTCAGTCTTCTGCATCTGGCTATCCAATTTCCCCTGCACAAATTTATTGAATATGAATTCTTTTCCCCAGTGTACATTTTTAGCTGCTTTGTCAAAGATCAGATAGAAATATGAGTATGGTTTTATATGCAGAATTTTTGTTCTGATTTGTAGGTCTATGTCTCTGTTTTGTGTGTGTGGGTGTGGTGGTGGTGGTGTTGTTATTCTTTTGCCAGGACCATACTGGTTTTTGTTACTATAAGCTTATAGTATAGGTCAAAGTCTAGTAAAGTGATGCCTTCCAATTTTTCCTTTAGCTTACAGTTATTTTGACTAGGTGGGCTCTTTTATGGTTCTATATGAAGCATAGAATTATTTTTCCTAGATCTGCAAAAAATAATATTGGCATTTTAATGATTATGCATTGAATCTGTAGATGATTTTTGGTAGTATAGACATTTTAACAGTGTTGGTTTTGCCAAGGCATGAGCATGATATATTTTTCTATCTGTTTACATCTTCTGTGATTTCCTTGCTCAGTAACTTACAGTTCTCCCTATAGATATTTTATCTCTTTGGTTAAATATATTCCTAGGTATTTTACTTTCTTTGTTGTTATTTTGAAATGTATTTTGTCTTTGATGGGATTGTCATCTTAGTTGTGGCATATAGGAATGCTACTGATTTGTTTACATTGATTTTGTTGCCTGAGACTCTGCTGAATTTATTAATCAATTCTAGAAGTCTCTTGGCAGAATTTTTGGTGTTTTATGATATAAGATCATATCATCAGCACAGAGTGATAGTTTTACCTCTTCTGTCCCTGTTTAGATATTTTGTTTTCCTTCTCTTACTTGATTGCTCTGGCTAGGACTTCTGACACTATGTTAAATAAAAGTGGTGATAGTGAGCAACCTTATCTAGTTTTATATCTAAATAGGAATGCTTTCTATTTTTCCCCACTCAGTATGTTATTGGCTGTGAATTTGTCATATATGGCTTTTATAATATTGAACTATATTCCATCTATACCTGTTTTATTATAAAAGGGAGCTGAACTTTGTCAAATGTTTCCTCCATGTCTATTGGGATGATCCTAGGGTTTTGGTTTTGTTTTCTGTTTACATGGTGGATCACATTTATAGATTTGTGAATGTTGGACCATCCTTGCATTTCTGGAATGAAGTCCACTTGGTCATGGTGGATTTCTTTTTATTTTTTTGGTGCTGGAGAATTTGGTTTGCCAGAATTTTGTTGAGAATTTTTTTGCATCTGTATTCGTAAGAGATATTGATGTGTAGTTTTTTTCTCTTTTCTTTTCTTTTCTTTTCCTTTCCTTTCCTTTGTTTTCTTTTCCTTCCCTTCCCTTTCCTTTCTTTTCTTTTCTTTTATTTCTTTTTCTTTTCTCTGTGTACTTTCATGGTTTTGCTATAAAGGTGATCTGGCTTATTGGAATCACTAAGGAGGATTCCTAACTTCTAGATGTTAGAAAATAATATTTACAGTAAAGGTATCAGTTTCCCTTTTTATGTTCGGTAAATTTCAACTGTGAAACCATCTCATATGAAGCTTTTTTTCATGGGAAATTTTTTTTGTTGTTGTTAGTTTTTGTTTTTGTTTTTTTGCTGGTGCAATTTTGTTGCTTGATATTTTCCTGTTTGTGAAATTCTATTTCTTCCTGATTAAGCCTAAGGAGGGAAAGTGTTTCCAAGAACTATCCATTTCATGAATTTGTTCCAGTTTGTGTGCATAGAGGGGTTTATAGTATTTAAAGATTGTTTTTTATTTCTATGAGTTGAGTTGCAATACCTCCATTTTAATTTCTGTTTGAGCTTATTTAGGTCTTTTCTGTTTTTGGTTAGTCTAGCAAGAGGTCTGCTTATTTTCTTTACCTTTTCACAGAACCAATTTTTGTTTCATTGACCTTTTATATAATCCTTTTGTTATCAGTTTCATTTAGTTCTGCTCTGACCTTATCTTTTTTCTTCTTATAGATTTGGCATTGATTTACTCTTCCTTTTCTAATTCCTTGAGATGATTAATTAGATTGTTTATTTATACTCTTTATATCTTTTTTGACATAGACTTTTCAGGCTATAAATTTTCTCATTAGGACTACTATTGTTAGATCTCACAGATTTTGATAACTTGTGCGCCCTTTATCAATTAAAAGAACTGTATAATTTCCATCTTAATTTCCTCCTTGTCCCATGATCATTCAGTGCAGGTTGTTTAATTTGCATGACTTTGTGTGGAATTTGAGTATTTCTGATGAAGCTGATTACTAATTTTATTCCACTGTGGTTTGAGAAGATTTATGGCATAATTTCTGGGTTTTGTTTTTAATTTGTTGAGACCTGTTTTGTGATCAAAGATGTGATCATTTTAGGAGAATGTTTGATGTACTGATGAGAGAAATATATATTAAGTAATTTGGGGGAAGAGTATTGTGCAAACATCTGTTACACCCATTTTTCTCTATAGTCTAATTTAAGTATAAAGTTTCTAAATTTATTTTTTTTCTTGGAGGATCTTTTCAGCTCTGTCAGTAGAGAGTGGAAGTCCCTAGCTATTACAATGTGTACAAAGTATTTAACACTTAGTTTAGATATAGTAGGGTATGCTTTATAATTCTGTATACACCCACGTGGGTGCATAGATATTTAGGATTATTATATCTTCATGTTGAATTTATCCCTTTACAATTATATAATTATCTTCTTTGTCTTTCTTTGCTTTTGTTGCTTTGAAGTTGCTTTATCTGATATGAGAATGGCTACACTAGCTTTATTTTGGTTTGTATTTGCATGGAATATTGTTTTCCATCCCTGAACCTTGAGTCTGAATGGTTCCTTGTGAGTTGGATGTGTTTCCTGGTGCCAACAGATATTTGGATTCTATTTTTTTATCCATTCAGCCAACCTGCCTTGAGAGGAGAGTTCAATTCACTTACATTTATTGAAATAATTGGTTTCTGTTTATCCTGTTGAATTGAACTTTAGTGCTTAGTTGTCATTAGCCAAGTAGCAGAATATTATTTAAAAATTGATTTAGCCATGGCCCATCTTGCTATCAAACTAGGTTAGTGTGAAATAATATCAAACAAATTAAATAAGGTTTAAAATGTTATTCTTAGTAAAGCATCACAAGAATGGAGAAGCATGAATCCTATGTACTCAATTTTGATATGAGGACAATTAATGACCATTAATGACACAGTGGGGGTGGGGGAAGGGGAGAGCAGAGAGAGAAACACGGAGGGAGGGGTGGGGAAAGGAAGAGCAGAGAGAGGGAAGGAGGGAGAGGGATGGGGCCTTGGTATGTACCACACCTTTTGGGGGCAAGAAAGGATTGCAAGAGGGACTTTGCATAACAAATGCAATCAGGGTAATCTGGTTTATTGTAGCCTCAATGAATCCCCGACAATAAAAAAAGACAGAAAGAAAGTAAGAAAAAGTACCATTAAAGAAAAAAAAAATGTATTTGATTTAGTCTTAGCTACTCTGGAGGCAGTGGCAGGAAGATAAGTCGAGGACATGAATTTGAGATTGACTTGCACAACATAAGGAAACATCATCTCTTATTTTACAAAAGTATAATTGATTGAATTAGCCACAGCTATTTTAGCGGTTAGAGAAAGGTTATGAGTTCCTGGAGGACTCAACCTAACTTCCCTTCTTATCAGTAAAATGACTTCTGCATCATAGGTATTCAACTTGAGCTCTGTTCTCTCATAGTGACACTGTCAGAATATTTCAGTACTAAAAATTCAAGAATAGAATCAAATAGAACTATCCCCACACTATAAATTCAAACTTTGGTAAAACATGGCAGTCCTTATTATAAGTAAAACAAAAATGAATATATTCAGCCAATACTTTTACAGTTCCAACATATGAACAAGTTTGACTACCAAAAGGTACATGTGTGTCCAATATTCATGCAGAAACTCTAAATAACCCAAACCATATTAAGAATATTATAATTAGTTCCAGAATCAAATATCAGAAGGTCTAGAAGAGGTTGCCTTTGAAAGAAAATGAGAGACAAGTATGGAGGACCAGTAAAGTTGAAGTTGAAAGAAATACAAAGAATGATGCAAATCCTACTAGACCTCAGGCAATATTATCAAAATTTAGATGACTTATTATTAATGTTCAACCCTGAGGTAAGATTAAAGCATCATGACACTCTTTTACAAATCAGAAAACTAAAACATAGACAAGTTGATTATACTACCTTTAGTAAATAATCACTTAGTAGGGTAGATTGGATGTAACCCCAGATTTGTCAGTTCCTGACTTAACCTACACTCTTTACAAATAAATTATAGGACTTCATGTAAACATAATTTCAGACATGTATTTGGACATGGTGTTATTGCAGAAATAAGAATATGGATCATTAAACTGAGAAAGGAATCTCATCTAAGTAACTAAAGGTGAGAAGTTGGGGAAAAAAGCTTCCAAGCTTCCAATTCCACTGTCTGCAGCAATTAAGCCTTGGTAGTTGAAAGCTTGTTGGGACTTTGCATAACATGACTTAATTTGCATTCCCAGCTCCAAAAATTCTTCTTGATATAACATTGTTCCTGGACATTTGCCTTTCTAAAGCTTGGGTTACTTTATTTTAAAAATGAAAATGTGGTTATTTTGTTATTGTCATTGTTACATTGTTTAAGTAACAAGGGTTGTCCCTGACCTGAAAGGTAAAGCACACACTGGTAAAGATGAACAAAATTAATCTTTCTATGAACACATGGATGATGAAAATATGCATGACAAGATTTAGACATTATCAGTTGGAATTCATTCATGTATACCAGATACCGTAAAGCTAGTAAAATCAATTCACACAAACTCATATTGGAAATAATGATTTTTTTAAAAAATTAAATGAGGACATTTTCACCGTATTAATAAGCTTATATTCAGATATTTTTCAGAAATGATGTCATTGTCTTCTTCTTGGTAAAGTGAGAAATTCAGCACTATGCACCTTTATCCTTAGAGTCCTAATGTCACAGCTTTGCTCAGTGATGAGTTAGAGTCACCTTGAAGTATTTAAGGGTAACAGTTGAAATATTTATTTACATAATGAGAGGCCTCTAATGCCTGAATTACTTATACATACTAATACATTCTCAATAAATGCCAGTTGCATTTAATTGTATGTCCAGAACCATTGACAGGTACCAAGAATGTAAACAGCACTATTTCCTCACTTGTGATGATTCTATATAATTGTATGAAGAATATGGAGATAAATCTACGAAGTAAAAGAATCAGAGCAACTGGGGAGAGCTTAGAAACCATCCCTGACCTTCTCCACCTGGTGGAGGCATGTCTTCACAACCATGCCCTTGTCTTTGGCTAGCTTGAATTCTGAACAAAAGCCTTTTAGAAGCATATCATTTGATGATCTAAGCAGCCATAAGACTTTTTGGGAATCTAAGTAAATCTGGAAAGAAGGCATTGGTCTTAAGAGGTAAGTAAAGCCTTGGATATCAAATTAGTAAGTAACCAAACAGTTCTAAATTCTGGAATCATATAGACCAAGATTTCAGTTCTAGCCTGCCTCATATAAGCTTTGTCCTCTTGTACAAGTTAATTGGTCTCTTTAAGCTTCAGTTTCTACATTTAAAAATACTCAGTGATAGCAATGTAGAATTATCTGATTCAGAATTAATTTGGATGATAATATGATAATCGTAATTAAGTCTTAATGTCCTCCACATGTGTCCAGATTTAATTTCTTTAGTTTATAAAAGCCAATTCACTCTACATTAGATTATAGAAACTCCAGGTAGTATTAATTATTAATTGAAATTATGATTGTCTATATTAAGCATTCAATATGTATTAGCTATTCCAAAAGCTACAGGATGAGAACATTGTATTTTTGCTAATTCAATACATGGAAGCTTGCAAACAAAATAATTCTATTACAAAAGTTATTTTGATACTAATAAAATAACTAATAATATTATACAATTTGTTCTGTTTTCATAGGCACAAAGAAAATAAAATTTGTCTTTTAAAAAGCTCATACTATGTTATACAAATGGTAAAATGACAACTTCAAACACTAGTGATATTTTAGTGTTATATATGTGGCAAAAATGCCAAAATTATTATACACAGAGCACTTTGGTAATATTCCTTCTAGTTTTAGTCAAGACATTGTTTGGTACTGAAGTACTCAGAGTGATTTATTGCAGATACATGTATCTATTTTATTTTCTGATATGGCCTTCATTGAAATTTTTTCTAGCATTTCTCTCTTTATGGAAATTCTCCTTCCTCTCAGGAAAGCTATATGAAATTTCTCTTTGTTATGTAAAATACTTACGTTCTTTTCTTTCTATTGTCTATGAAAAAAATATGTATACAGCCTGAAATTTAAACCGGAATTTTTACAGCAGAGAGACACCTTGGCAGTGGAATAGAAATAAAAATATAGTATTTACAATTACTAATTCCTGGGGAAAAAATAAAGATCCAAGCCCAAAACACAGAGGTCTTTTATAGCTACATTCAAATGGAGGGGGAAAGAGAAAAAATATGTTCATTCTCCAAACTGAAGACAGGGATAAGGAAGTATTATGACTTTCAACTCTCATTTGCAGGCCTTCTACCTCAAAGCATCATCCCATATCATAAGTTCATGTTCTGCAACAGTAATGATGCAGTTTCAAATATAACGGTACAGGAAAGTAAGCCATATAAAAAAGCAGCAGGAAACTGTTGTGCCAAAATACAACTTCCTTAGGAAAAAGACTTAATAGGAATCCCGCTGTGCAAAAAAAAACAAGTTATTTAGATTAGATAAATTGGCATTTTAGTCATTTCAGTTTGTTATAGCTTGGACACAGACATTATAGCACATGTGCATTGAGTTCACACAACTGCTTACACAATCGTATGTTGGGATATATGATTAAACTGAATCCATTTGCTAAATCATAACAAACAGTGAGCTAAATGTTTTTAGCCAGAGGACCACTAGGTTTGTCTCTCATATTATAATATGAAATATTGTTTAAAAACTTGTACTTTCTGACTCCATGTGAATTGGTTTTGCCTTTCACTTCTCTTTAACACAAAACAAACAAGACTATGCTTCAGGATTAAGTTTATCAAATTCATTAACATATAATAAATTTCTACTGTTTAATTTATTTGATGCTATACATTTGGTTTGTTTCCAGTTTTTAGTTATTTTGACTATAATAGCTATGCACATTTATGTACATGTTGTTGCGTTGATATGTGTTTTTACTATCTTTGGTAAATCTCTAAGAGTCCAATGGCTGTGCCATAAGTTAGGTAAATGTTTAATGTTTTCGGTCACTGCTAAATAGCTTGCCAGAATTATTATACTGTTTGATTTGTCACCAACAGAGTGTGGGCCTTCCATTTGCTCCAAGTCTTGGTATTATCAGCCTCTTTGCTTTCCTCTGTTTTCAAAGGTATGTGTCCTTACCTCATTTTGCTCTTACTCTGCATTTCTCTGATGAATAATGATGTTGAATATTTTATCATGTACTCATTGGACATTTATCTTCTTTTGCAGAGTATCTAGTAAATGGTTTTCCTATTTTTAAATTTGTTTGCTTTCTTTTTCCTGTTGTGCTATAAGAAATCTTTGCATATTCTGGATGCAAGTTCTTTGTCAGATTTGTCATTTCAAATATTTTCTCATGTTCTGTGGTTTACCTTTGCATTTTCTTAATGGTTATTCAAAGAGCAAAGATTCTTATTTTGAATGAAGTCCAATTTCTCAAGCTTTGAGGTAATATTAAAATAGTTGAAAACCATTTTTCTTAAAGCTATCTGAATCTAAATATTTCTCAACCAAATATGAGCTTATCCTGCTAAAATTTTTATAACATCCTTCTCTGAGCCATTTTCTACCGACTTAGCCATATTTTACCTCACGGGGCCAAGAGAACAGAAACCTCTGTTGGCAGCCAACACTGAAATGACTCAGAAGTTCACAAACGTCCCACGAAAACATTAAAGGAAGGGAAAGGGAAACGGCCTGTTACATTTCTTTAGGATTTTTGCCCACTTAATTAGACCTAGAATTTTTGGAATTGGTGAAGGAAATTTTAAAAGATCCATTTCGAAGCAGAACAACAAGAGGTTCCTCTACTATACCATTTATTACAATTTGGAATATGTACAATTAAAGCAATACCAAAAAATAAAAAGGTGCAAGCATGAATAGAACAAAATAAAAGAAAAACAGAGAAAGGTGTACCAAACGCCCTCAAATAGAAGGATGAAATATTTTGCATGGTTTCACATAAAATATCTTGATATGGAAAAGTATACATATACATAACTTATACATCATAAATTATAACAAGATATAAGTAAGTCAAAGGGAACTAACTAGTTAAGCATGAAGGAATAAGGAAGTAATTATCATAATAGTGAAAAGCTAACAACTAGATGACATTCTTGCTCTTGATATAATCAAGTGATATACACACGCACAAAAGTGGCAGCTTTAGATAAAAACTTTTTTAGCAGAGTGAAAAAGAATAAAAGTAAAATTAAAAGACTGTCATCAAACATGTTAACTGGAAATATAAGAAAGGTTGTACCTGTAATGAATAAAAAACTAATATTTTATGTAGATAACACATGATGAGACATACAATAATTAAATACATAATAATAATAAAGTCAATTAGAATAGATTAGGCTTATAATATGGATTGAGCATCCCTAATTTGAAAATCCAAAATCTTAAATGCAACCAGCTTGCGTGGCCATATCTGTAATCCTAGTACAGTGGGAGGATCACCAGACCTGAGCAAAGCCAGGCTATACCTGTAATCCTAGTACACTGGGAGGATCACCAGACCTGAGCAAAGCAAGACCCCTTTTCTGCTAAAAATTAAAAAAATTAGTCAGTAGTCCTAGCTATGAGACCCTGAAGCAAGAGGACCACTTGATGCCAGGAGTTTGAGGTTGCTGTGAGCTAGGCTGAGCCTTAGCATTCTAGTCTGGATGACAGAGTAAGACTCTCTATCAAAAAAATAAAATATAAAATTATAAAATAAAATAAAATAAAATAAGATAAGATAAGATAAGATAAGATAAGATAAGATAAGATAAGATAAGATAAAGAAGTCCACCTTGAGGCCAGTGTGGAAGGGGTCCATATTTATAATTGATACTTATAGAAAGGAAAGATATAAAGAAAAATAAATGATCTCAGGCCACAGGTGTGATTTCAGATGTTTCTATATTTTTCTAGATGAGTGCTTTCTGATTATCAGTACAAATGGCAGAGTGTGACAATTTTTCCTCTGCGTGGTCCATCATCCCTGCATCTGTATGACAAGGAAGACCAAATTTCCTCTCTAGATGGCTATATGGCCAATTTTACTTGCAGAAAGCAATGTGAAGTTTTCACAGCAGTGTCCATAACGTGGTCAGTGTCCCCTTTAGAGACCCTGGTTTTGCTTTAATTCTCCAGAGTTTATTTGGCTTCAATTTCAGGATATACCAAATATGATAGTTTTGATTTTTCTAAACTTAAAAAAAAAAAATTGAGAAGTTACAGATAACTCTCAAAAGGAGTGAACAGAATCATGTTTTCTTTTCCAAGCACTAAAATGTACTAAGGAATAGACTTTTGCTTCTATTTGGAAAATATTTTGCTGATGTAGGTGACTTTCCATCATACGTGGACTGGAATTTGGATTTATCTCAGAGATTTGTGGGGACAGAAAGGGAAGATTAATTTTCAGAAATATGAAATGCTTACGTATTTGGGGTGACAAAGTATTTATACTACATCTCCTGGGCATGCTGCCAGTCTCATGTAGTTCTCTTTGATATAGCTCTGGAGTGTTGCTAAATTTATTAATATACCACCTTAATAAAAAAAATCCTCATAATTTAGGGCAAAGATGAGGAAATCAGTTTTTGTGTCCCTAGGTATCATGCTTGCACACAAGATAAGTAATAATAAAAAATTATAATATCCAACATTTATTTAGTGGTTATATACTAGGTACTGTTTATAGCACTTTTAAAATGCTTTGTATTAGCTCTTAAAATAGGATTTATGTTTAAAAATAAACATACCTTAATATTTGTTCATTTTAAATTTTACTATTTTAGTTCGCACAAGTTGTCAAGCAAAGTTATTATTATTATGCCCACTTGACGCATAGATGAGAATTTGAGGCCAAAAATCAATTCTCAAAGGTTTAAATATTGGATAAATATGCAGTAATCCTATAAGTAGAAGAAATTAAACCTTTTTTATTGTTAACAACTAAATTGTTAAGTATGATCTCAGTGGTATTATTTTTCTAGCCTTGCATTAACTATTTGTAGCATATTCCTTTCTCATTTATCTTCTTTGTTCTTTTGTTCAATCCTCTTGTCACTGTAAACTAACGTTCCTTTTTTCTTTCTTAATTTTTCAACAACAAATCAACTTTGAGAAGTCCTTCCCTTCCCTCCCCTCCATCAAGAAAACAAAGCTCACTTGAAAATTTTATAATAGCAAGAGGGATAAGAGGGACTTTTCTTAGTTATGAAATAACTGATGCTTGCAATGATACTTCTCCATTCCTCAACCATCTTCATGGATATGGCCCTCCTCCCAGAAACAGTGGTCAAGTAAAGACAGTTCAATCAACCTGTTGTTGAAACAAGCTCCATGAACTTGAATCCTGCTAGTCTGAAATCCTAGCTGCAAAGCTTCATCAAAGACATAACCTTATGAATGTTATCTGACCTATCTTAGTGTCATTTTCTCATGGAAAATACAGCATTAATAACAACATCCACTTCATGGGATTGTCTGTCCAGTTCTGGGGTAACGTAGGTACACAATGAATGTCACTCACTCTTCTCAATCTTGCAACAAAACCTAAAGACCTAGCACCTAATAGCTCGTCAATAAATGCTTGTTCAATATTATAGACGAAGAAGAAAATAACTGTAGTCATATTCTAAAAGAAGATGTTATGTTCAGAAGAAATAATATTCGGGTTATCCCTAAGTGGTATTGGAAACCCAATTCTGCTCGCAGTTAGAGTGTAAAAACCACTTTAGGTATATCCACAGCGTCTGTGTCTTTCCCTCATTTGTTCACAGTTTACAAGTGGAAAGGGTAACAAGACTTTGGCCTGGCACACTAAATCCTGCATTCAAACATCCAGGGCTGCTGCCTTTCCCACCGCCAGACGGATGGCTGTGTGAGCAGAGATTAGGAGACACTTGAGACGTTGATGCCTGAGGCTTGCAGTACTAACCAGAATAAACATTTTTCTTTTTTCAGTAAAGCAAATATGCAGGGAGCAGCTGCGCTAGGAGAGTAGTATTTTCACAGTTACTTCTAGTAATAACTGCACTTTAGAAGTGTTTCAACACTTGGACTCTAAGCACCCCCCAGTCTTTTATGTAGATCCAAGTTTCACTCAAGTTGGGTCATTTCTTGCTTCTCTTCTTTCAAGGTCTCTCTCTGTCCCTTGCCCCAACAGAAAAATGATCTCGACTTGTATGTTACTGAAGTTTAGAGAAAAGGGAGTGACAGATTTGGAGTTTCTTTTAAAAACACATAGATAGTTTAAAAATAAATTATAGCAAACTATATTTATGGTCATCTGTTGATAGTCTATATAGATCTCTGTCTTGGAAGAGTAGCTCTGAAACCCCATTTGGAATTATGTGAAATTACGTCACCACTCACAACATGGTGTTAGCAGCCATCTATCTTCAAGTGCAGGAAGTCAACCTGCTACCCTATAAACACGCTGCTGGTGAGATACACAGAGAGAAATATTTTGGAAGAGTGAAAACATTCTTAGTCAAAGTCTGGACTCGTTTGCTCGTTTGTAGCGACAAAACGAATTTGAAGGGACAACTTCTAAACTCCTAAGAGAGGAACAGGATACAGCACAGAGAGCACTGGTCTCCATGTGAGTGGACTTGAACTCAGGCCTTGGGAATATTCGTCAAAATGTGAACTGCTGTGGGCTCTGTTCTCACTTCTGTGGAAGCAGGGGGTTGAGCTAAATGATGCTGAGCTTGTAAATCCTAAAATAATTCTTGGTAATAGATATGATTTTATTTTGATCATACAAAAGGAAAAAAAATAGGAATACATAATTATCTGTAACTTCTTATAGAGCTGCCACTCTCTAAACCCCATCAGTGCTTTGTTTCTCTGTGTAGAACTTAGCACCATCACAAACACTATTGATTTTATTTTATTTTATTTTATTTTTGATTTTTATTATTGTCTGTCTCTCCCTTGTGAAATACAGGTTTCTTTGGGGTAGGGGTCTTTCATCTTTTTTATCACTGTTGTATTCCCAAATTTTGGAACAGGCACTAGAACATAATAGGTGCTCAGTAAAGACTTAAAGAATAAATGACCAGAAGTGTATGATTTATCACACCGTTTTCTACAGTGGAGTATGGTAATTAAAGCTTCTCCCTGCATCCTTTCTAAAAGGTGCTTGAGAATAAATTTCTAACTTAAAACTTGAAAAATCATCAAAGTCTTTTCATGCTGAAAAATGTATTAGTACTAACAACAATGGTTGACTACCCATATTTTTGGTTTCTAGGTCCAAATCCTCCTGAGATTTTTAATTAGCTTTAATTAATTAAGGTGTCTTTCCCAAATTGTCCTTTGTGAGTAGGTGTAAATACATCCATATAGAAAAAAAGCACTGGATAGAATCTAGAACTTTAATTCCAATCTTCCTTTCAGACAAGTTTATGTTTGTAAAATTCTCCGAAAGGCAACTACCCCAAGCTCTCTTGAGCGTGTCTGATGTTAGAGCCCAGCGCAGCTCTGTTACTGAACATAGTTGTTTTGTTTGTTTTTGTTTTTTAAAACATACATTTCTAAAAGGTATATTTTTATTTCTGATCGGCCACGAGTGTCTCCAATCTTTTCCCTAAATGTCTCTTTTATATTATTACAGATGAGTATGTATTCTGAAATTGGTTATAACTACATAATTAAAAAAAAATAGAAAGCACAGCAGCAAGCAGTAACACAAATCACAGCACATTGGCCATCCAACAAAATATACCTGCCCTACACTTCTGGCATAAGCTTGACTTTTTGATGGTCAGCAGAAGTTTGCATTGGATGTCTCACATATGCGCCCTCAGTAATTTAAAGCCGTATCATGGGAAATTCTGAGAAGCCGGTGTTTGAAGAAGAGAGACCTGTCCCATATGCCAGCCTACGTTTTAAGAGTAGCTTCAAAGCTGAGAAAGGAGAAACCAGGTGATGGAGGAAGCAATGAACAGGATAAAAAAACATGAGCTCCATGTCAGGATCACGGTTGCTGACTGTCTAGTTGAGTCTGGATAAGTCTTTTAGTTTTTTTCTCACTGGTTGCTCAAATTGTAATGTTAAATGGAAGCCTTTATTTCCCTGAGGGGCAAGTGAGTGAGTTAACAAGAATAATAAATCTCAAGCTTCAGCGTTAAAAGTTACGTTGGGGTCTTTTTAAAAAGTAGATGTTTGTTAAATTATTGAGTCCCTCTCTTTTGGTTTTGATTCAGTAATCTGCATTTTAAATAAATTCCCTGGTGGTTCTGATGCAAGTCAGGCACCTACTACAACTTGAGTGATTCCAAATTAGGAGAGCTGATAGTCCATCTCTTATTGGAAAGGGAGCATGTGTGAAGAGGCTGTAAATTAGATTCATAGAAAACTCGACTTTTTCTTAAAGTTGCTGTATTCCGACCTTGTATTTTCTAACTAATGCTTTGCAATTTTTTTCCCTTTTAAAAATTTATTCACAAATTTGTTGGCATTTGTTTTCTTAACATCACTCATCCTTAGCTCTATGTTAGAACTATCTGAGATACTTTTAAAACGAGATTCTAATTTAGTTGGGATTTTCAGGAAGCAAATGAGAACACCCATCAGGGTGTATTGGAATACGGATGGAAAGCAAAAAGCACCAGAATTATATACACTTATAAAAACTAAAACATGTACTTTTTAATTTATTTATCTTTCCATGGGAACGTGTGAACATAAATCAGGTTTCCCACATACCTGACTACTTGCTGTGTCTTATTGGGTTGGCACCATATACCCTTGTCCTTTTAAGAAGGACCAAGGAAGAAAATCCTGGTTAGTTTAATAACATGTGAAATGCAAGATGGGAAGTAGAAGATTATTTGATCAGTATATATAAAGAGAAATCTCTAGCTTTCTCTAAGAAACAGTAACAATAAAGTTCTACCACCCTACTGCCTAACTTTATTAACTAGACTATACAACTGTTTGGTTTCCCACTGATTGCTAAAAAAGGATCTTGGAAACAAGACTTCTCCCCACTTTGATGTTAGAATCCATTTTATATGGCATGCAAGGCTTTAGCTAGTAATGAAAAATCAGTGTAACATCCAACTCTTTATAAATTCTCTGTACTATTTACAAAGGAATTAGTAAGTCACAGTAGTGATTAAGGCACATGAACACATTTCTTTCTCCACTGACTTGACAAAATGAAATATTGCTTGAAAATTTGGAAATCAGAAGCTTGCATTATCATTCTTGATCTAAAGAGTATGTCTTTGGGTTAATCTTTTGTGTTTATTTGCTGGCAGTATGAATGTAGATCACTAAGCAGACTTAGATTTAAGTAAAAGTGAATAAAATTTGATGAGTAATTTTTGAGTATTTTGTATATCCTTAGCTTTGTGGTACAACAGATCCAAGGTGAATATAGTAATTTCCCTTTTTAAAGATCCTACTTACTAGGTTAGTAAATTATTAGAATATATGATATTAAGTAATTAGAATCAAAGCCCTATTTTCCAAAGGATTTTTCACAAATTTAAAGCATGATCATTAGATTTCCAGATGTGCTCTTTACAGGCTATATAACACTTTTTATTTTCATTTTTTATTGTTGGACATAAAAGAAAGAGAAATGTGATAATTTTTTGAATTTGGATTTTCATATTTGCATTATGATGGTTGATCTAAGCTTAGATTACAGGACAAGGGAAGAATCAATAGTGGATGGAAAAAGTATTTACATTATGCAAACAGAGAAGAGCCACAGGAATAGTTTGAGCAAACAATACGATTACGATAGATATTTAAACATTATCGTCTCCTATAAATTAGTTGAACATTTTCATGTATGTGTTTAAATCAACAGCCCATCTTATAGAAAGGAAATGAAAAGGTCAGTAGAAAATGAAGTTAACTAACTTTTCAGCAGAAATCAAGACCTTCTGATTTCCTTCAGGATCTCTTAAGACTTATGATCTAAGAGATGATAGTAATTATGCTGTAGTATCAATCATTTATGGCAAGTTTTTTTCCAATTTAATTATCTTTCATAACTGGTAAAAAGTGGATCACTTTTTGGACATTGCTTTTGCTTATATTGATGGTAACACTTCCTTTCTTTGAAAGAATCTCACTCTTCTTCAGAGCTTTCCTTACCCTTATCTTCATCTGCCACCCACGGCAGATAAAATCCCCTCTTTTGTGACTTCCTAGAACCTTCTATAAAACTTCGCCCTGGCATATCACTCTGCCCTGGAATTACTGGTTGATCGTATCCCTGGCTTTCTTGATGATGAGATTTTTACTGTTCCTCTTTTCCCCCTCAGAACTAGCAGAAGTTTTGACATATAATATTTGCTAAAAATGTGTGGTTGACCCAATTAAAAAAGTTATGGCAATAATTTCCATGCAGCAAATTTTAAACTCTGGTGTGATGTACCATTGACTTATCCTCAAGTATTTCACAGTGCAGGAATTAAGGACCGAGTATAAACCCCAACACGCTCAGCTGCATAATCAATTCATCAAAATTATCAGGCCATACTTGATACTGATTCTAGAATGAAGATTCAACAGTAGACAAAAGATTACTTATCCTTATCAAATAAATAAAGTTTAAAAAGTATTTGGATGAACAATTTCCTAGACAAAGGGTCTAGGAAAACTAATTAAGAAAAACCTTATGAGTGGTTATTTTCATTTTAATGTTCTGATTATGGGGCACTGACAATCAGTTGATCAATTTTATTTTGAAAGCTGTGACTAGAGTTTTCCAGATGTGAAATGTTCATATATGTAAAATCATACCCATGTGGGGCAAACACACTTTGAGATCAGCTCCAGGGCCTATCAAGATGGGTTTATGCTTTGTGTTTGACCAAAGTCATGCAGGAACAAGAAGGAGTTTTTTCAATCTTTCTTAATCAGTGGCAATTTTGATAAACTTTTGTCAAAGGTGGAAATGTTTAAAGAAAAGACCAAACATAGACACATTAAAGAAAAGGAAAGTGAGTCAAACAAAATCTTTCAAAGTAAACGAAAAAAAATTTAGAAGACTATTGAAATAAAATGAATGAAAAATAGAAAATAAAAGAGAAGGTGCAAGGAATAGAACAGGAGAGAAAAGGAATCCATCCCAATGGGGAGAACAATGAGATGACGGAAAAACTGTGACATGACAGGAAAAATGATATAAATTTGTAAGAGGGAAACATAAGATCACAGCAAATTAAAGGACTTACAGCAAAGAATATGTAAGAGAATCAACAGCTAGCAACCAGAATCAAATCTTGAGAAATATCTACCAAATGTTTACTGCTTATTAAGCACCCAAACTCAAGTGGCACCATCTCTACCCCATAAATCAGTGTGATGAGCTAGGTTAATAAGGATTAGCTAAAGCCAGATGCTAGAAAAGAGGTGCTCGCATGCATTTTACATTCTGCTGCTTTTTTTAGGTTAATAGTGATTTGCAGTGACGTCCCTATTCATCAAAACACTTCCTTCCATTCTTTGGTTTATTATCTGGGAACAGTGGAGAGCCAAACAATGACTTCGGCTTACAGGTTGCTCCTCGTGAAGAATAACCTGCACGGATTCTGATTTATGTTGTTCCTCTTTTTGGTAACCATTTTTAAGAACTGAATATCAACACCATCCTCTAGGGAAGCAAGTGACAGACAATGCACTACATTGTAAATGATTTATTTTAGCAAAATCAAAGAGTTAGGCTTTATCCTTATTGAGGTAAATACCCATCCACTGCTGTATTACCAGTTTGTGATCAGCTCTTGGGTTAATAATGTGAACTCGGTTTCTCAGTTTTTACTTGACCTACATACAGATAACTCAGAAAATAATGTCATAAAATCACTGTATGGAATAATTTTGGTCAGTATTTTCTGGGGAGAAGGTAAATTCTACCTTCTGTTTTTCCCTAATATTTGTGAGTTTTTGATGTCAGTGATTTTGGATCTAAAAATGCTTAATCTTGATTATTATGTTAATGATGCATCAAGCAATGGGCATTTTCAACATGCTCAGTGGAAATCAATAAATCCAGCACAATGCAATTCTCCAAAGAAAGTCAACTTCTTAAAGGACTGAAAATGTAAATTTGAAATTGAAAGCATTGAAACATTCAATAATTTTGCTAAAATTTGGTAAGGTGTTTTCTGGAGAAAGTTATTTGTCTATCTCTCTATCCATCCATCTTCTGCTTTATTACAAAAAGGTCTTACGTGACTGCTGGATGATTTTAGTGTAGAATGTATTAGTGGCATGACAACAGAAAACAGAAGCCAGATGGGAACAAAACCAAGACAGGAGCAGAAATAGGGAGACTTAGGAAATAGCACACAAGGAGCAAATTTGTGAAAGATTGAAGAACTGCAGCAACATTGCTTCACCAGTCCTTATAATTGTGTGAAAACCATACAAAGGAAGCTAATTGTGCTTTCATATTATTACAGATTAGGAAACAAAGTGTAGTTTAGTTTCCTTGGTGCATCCATTCAATAGATACTCATTGTGTCAGGTACCATGTAGAGCAATAAGGATAAAACTGTGAAAAATTTGCTTTGTTACAGTCCAAGATCAGCAATAAACTGTAGAAGCCTCGTTCTCATGGTTTATCCATGTAACTTACTCAATAACTTTCCCAGGTGATATGACCAGGAGGTTATGGGAGAGTCCTATGAAAAAGTTCTAAAATACATTATTAAAAACTGTGCTATTTACTGTAGAGACATCATTCGTTGCTCAAGCTTATTTGCTGTGAAGACTTCCTTTTGAAGTGTTGAAAAAGGCTCACTTTGGTGCATGTTTCCATTTTCTTTCTGTCAAATTTTAAAATCTGAATTTAATTATGCACATCAGAGTAGATTACGGCCCACTGATTTATCCCACTAAAGGTCATGGGCTAATCCTTTTAGATTGTGGTGAAGGAAAAGAAACACTTTAGTTAATTATAGAATGAGTTTGCATGATTTATCACCCCCTAGATCTGTTATGGAAAACTTTCAAGGGATTCAATATACATGTGGTTATTTTTCTGGATGATACTGTTGTTGTTACAGCTGGACTTCACCATCTGAATCATCTTGGGCTTATGATTAGACCCGTAAGTGAAAAATTATTTTGAATAAATAAATCATCTTCCCAGAATAAAAACAAGAGTTTCAGCTTAAGCTTCGTGATTAATGCAGTGGTACAATCAAGTTTTCATCAACGGCAGGACTTAGGGACCGGAAAATGCTATGTCCATGTATTTTTCTAGTAGGGAATGCCAGTTAGCATCCAGTTGCCCCATAACTAAGCATAGGGTTAGATACACAATGATCATTGCCTCCATGGAACACCTCGACCTGGTCAGTTAATTTCTCAAATCACAGAATTCCTCCTTTTATTGTATGTTCATGTCTAACAGGCCTGCAATAATATGGAGCCATAGACTATAAATAGACTACAGGATGTGAAAGACTCTAAGGGTAGTGACGATGCTTTACTTTGTTATCAGGCAAGATGTAAGATCAACAGAACCACAGGCAGGTTCACACTGTGAAGAAAGCCAGGCCCCCAAATGGCATATTAAATGCAGCATAGCTGTTGGAAGCCAACTTTTAAAACTGCGAATATTATATATTGTTGCTGTCTATCAGGTAATAATACACCTAGTTGAGAACGTGCTAGTTTTGATATTTATTGCCTCATTTAATTCTTACACTGAAATGGGACTCATTATCATACTGAACAGGTGAGGAAACTGAGACTCAGAGGGGCAAGTAAGTGATCCCAGCTGACTCAGAACCTAAGTAGAGCAGAAAGACATTAGATTTCAAAGCTCAAGGTTTTCAAAGTGCCCTGTTTGTTTGTTGGTTTGTTTTCAAGTCAGCCTGCCTTCCAATACTACATTGTTACAGCCATCCACAAAAGTAATTTGGGGTTTTTGCACTAACAACTATATATTTGTGTGGCAAAATTGCCTGTGAATGACAATTTATTAGATTTCCTGCCTGCCACAGAAGAGAAAGAAGAATGTCTAGGTTCTGGTCTCATCCTTTCCATTGATTGCCTAGGTAAGTAGCTGATTTTTTTTTTTTTTTTTTTTTTCCATACAGCATTGGAAAGAATGTCTTAACTCCATAGTCTGTGAATCCTTAAGGCCAGGCCTCCTCCAACCCCCCCTCCCCCTTTTCCCTAAGTCTCTGTGTGCTGCTGTTAGCAGTTAGTAAAAAGTGGATCTTTTGAAAAAGGACAATAAATAGTGCATTATTGTACCTGCCTCTCAGAGGTATTTTAATTGATAGTAGTTAACAAAGGATGTGGTGATGTTCTTGGAAATTGCTGTGAAATGTGAATAAAAAAATAATCAGCCACACTAGTGGCCACAGCTTGTCCGGCCTGTTTTAATTTGCATTTATGTAACTTTCCTATTTCTGGGCATCCTAGGGAGGACACATTTAAGAAATTAAAAGGGAAAGTTTATTTTTCCGAAATGTTTCCTGACCTTCACAGCATAAAACCCACGGCACCCGAGCTTCCGAGAGGACAGACTGTCAGAAATTGTAAAGATGATTCGGAAGGCAGGGCATTGTTTGGCGGGAGGAGCTCAGCCCTCCTCTAACAGAAAAGTCTAAGTCAGCATTTACTTAGAAAATTTCTTTTAAAAGTTACAGAAGCAGTGCACAAGTATCAATATTCCCTGTACAAACTCATATCTTTGTTCTGTTCTCTTGCTCTTGTGCCATCTCTTTTTGAATTTCCTATAAAAGCTAAATTAGGTCTCAAGGGTTCTGCACCACTAAGCAAGGATCTCTTCTAGTCCATTGTGATGGAAGTAAATGTACTCAGGAGGGAGATGTACTTGAAGGAAAGGCTAAAGAATCTCCCTTCATTGAATCCCCTGTCTCCCTCTCCCTTCATTGAATCCCCCTGCCTCCCACACAACCTACCCGCCCTGACTTTTCTAAATATTTCGGTGTGCTAACGCGTGCGCACACACACAAGCCCTCCAACTACCTTTCAGCAAAATTGTGCAGTAGGATTGGTAGGATTCTTCTCTTAAATCAGCACAGCCTTTCTGTGCGTGCCCCACCGCAGCTCTGTCAAGTGGGGTGGAAGGATCTTTCAAGTTTTCATGCCCTCAAGCTTTCTCCCTATAACCCTAAGAAATAATGTGTTCTTGGGAAAAGATTTGGTAAACCTATTTACTAGGATGTAAACAACATTAAGACTGAATTTCTCTGTGGTATATACCTTATATTAGCATTCAGAAACAATCAGACTTTTCTGATCTCTGTGGCTCTTACCCCACAGTAGTTCTAATGTATATTATTATATATCATAGGACTATGGGTTATGTAGAAATCAACTGTAATTAGTTGGAGAGCAGGCATCTTTTAGGGGACAGAGCTACTGAATTTGAAAATCACAAAGCACAGCCCAATTCAGGACTTTCAGGATCTCATGGTCCTGAAGTGGAATCCTAGTGCGCACATCTTGGTTTTGAACAGGTTGTGTTGTCTATTAATGCCTGTTTCCTCCAAAACAAAATCAGTTGAAAACCAATCCTGCTAACAAGGTAACAAATTTATTGTCCTTAAGGGTATGAACCTTGGACTTTGCAAGCTGGAAGTGACCCTGGAGACGATCTCATCCCACATTTTCATTTGGAAATAAGGCAGGCATGGCCCCAAGAGGTGACTTGCCCAGGATCATAGTTAAGGGCAGCAAAATGCCTGATTTAAATTCTAGAATTCTTTCCACTGAATCCCCAGAAGACAGTCTGTCTTTTGTGTGATAGCAAAATACCATTGTGTTGATACTGCTTGTACTTGGGTGTGAGCCACATGTTCTCAAATTAAGACAGGTTGCTCAGGGCCAGGTGCAGTGTGTGGTCATTGGTGGCAATTTTTTAAATGCACATTTAATAAAAAGACATGTTTTCTGATGATTCTGAATGATCATGTTTTCATTCCAGATGTTCAATTAATAGTGCCATGAAGGAAGCACTAATGTTATGCATGATTTAAAAAAGAAGATGAACCAGTGCATTTTTGCAGGTCATTCTCCTCACTTTGGCTTGGCTGGAGTCATGGAAACATGTGAAGCTTGTACATCCCAGAAAGGGCCTCTGGGATGCACAAGACAGACCAAGAGGAGAAGGTCAGCTTGAAGCATCCTGTGGCCATAGGTGAATGTTAGGGAGGACACAGCTGTTAAAAATCTCATTTGAATGCCAGCAACTCCAAGTGCTATCTGTGTGACCTTGGACAAATGACTTAATTTCCCTGTGCTTTTTTTTTTTTTTCATATATGAAATGGGGGTAACATAATACCAATTTCAGGGGTTTATTCTGGTGATTAACTGAACTAATTCCTTCATTCAATTACTCACCACAGGGCCTGTCACATAGTAAGTGTTCAATAAGAATTAGCTGTGATGATGATGATGCAGAGTTAGACTAACGCCAGGGGACATGAACCTTATAATTCAGTTTTATTTACATTATACATTTATAATATATATATTTTTTTTTACAAGATCACTTGTAGTGCCATTTTTAATAGACATTTCTCTTTTTCTAGAAATTGAACCTTATGAAGTAACATAATGATTTTTGGGAAATACCCACTGCTTTTAAGAGCACTGGGTTAGCTCTTTTTTTAAAATTAAAAATGGCTAGTAAAAAATATTTCATTTTCTGGATTCAAATAGAAGCTCATCAGATGCCTTTCAAACATTGCATCTTTTATCTATATAAAACTTTGTATTCAGAAATAGGTTCTGCCTGAGAAAGCAGGTTTTTGACTGCTAACAAGGTGCTAATATCCACAGCACTACACTGTACCTTTTTGCCAACTGACTTGGTTCGTATTTAATTAGACCTCAAGATGTTGGACTGAGTATAGTGCAAGTTACATAAGTTTCACAATTTAGATCTCCTGATGTCCGTACTTTCCATTATAGCAGAACATGCCATTGAAATTATGGAATAAAGGGAATCTTAAAAATGAAATGATGAATAAAAACACTGACTTTAAACAGAAATGATGAGGAAATTGGAATGTTTTTTTAAAGATGCATACTTGAAAGTAGACTCAGATGAAAATTTGAGTTTTTCTAATAGAAAAAATAATTTTTATTGAGAAAGAAAGACTCAACTATTTAGACTCTTAGAGGCATCCTTAAAAATTATATGTGAAGTAAGATGAAATATATTGGATATCTCCCATTTAAAAAGTGGTGAGTCTTTCATAAAATAATCCTTTAAAAGAACAAATAAAATTTCCATAGCTATGAAAAAACTTGCAATGGGTATGATAATATTCAGTGAGATGGTATGTGAGGAAACGTTGCAATTTATATATGGTAAATATTATGCCTATAAATTATTTTCAGCCAGATTGTGCTAAACAAATGTAAATAAATAAAAGGGAAAAAAACACCAGGCTGAAATCGAATACCTCAGGTATGTTCAGAAATGTTAGGTGGGAGTGAGGACATGTGTTATATATATTACAGATTTTGGGGGGTAACCGATATGTCAGCTAAGCCTTCTGCTTTTTCCTTGACTCTTCTATCTATCCAATGGCCCCCTAAATCATTAAGGGGCAAGGTTTAAATATTAATACAAGAACAGTCATGAATTTCCTTTTGTTTCAGAAGTTCAAACACTAGGTCCTTAACATTCTCAATTTATCACAGTCCAACAAAACTCTTATTTTGACATTTCAGCATCTGTCAATTCTTTCCTCTCACAACCACATGTCTGCTCCCTAGTGGGAACTTCCTTGGAGGCATATTGTACTTGGAAGATTATACATATATGATAGACGTTAGTCTGTGACTCTTGGGGGTGGTGGTGGCGGAGAAAGCCTCCCTTTGTCATTTGCAATTCTGGGATGACAACACTTCACATTGTTTGTGGGACAATAAAAACTCAAGAACAAAAACAATCCATTTAACGAGGGCTAAATACCAGGCACTATGCTGAGCCCTTTACAATGATATCTCATTTGATTTGGCTCTTATAATTACCCTATGATGCAGGTATAATGTATCTTCACTTTACAAAAAGTTGGAGGCTCAAAGAACCTCCAGTAACCCAGTAGGTAGTAGAGATAGGATTGGTACCTGGACTGCCTTACTACAATGCTTGAGATTGTAACTAGCTCCCTAGGAGGTCAAGGGTCAAATGTAGTATCTGACACAAGGTTAGGGTAGAGTTAATACTGGTGTCCTCTCTTACACTCTATTTCATTTGGGATGGTACACACACACGATTTCTGCCTCCAAGCTTCTATTCACTCTGACCTTCCACCTGAAAAGTTTCTCTGTGATTCTTTGTCCATGCAGGCAGTCCCAAGGTTACCAACATCTGACTCACACTACCAAATGGAGGCATTATATGTAATAGGTAAATGTACCCATTCCAACTTACTTACAAATTCAACTTAAGAACAAACTTATAGAACTTATTTCGTTTATAACTTGGGGACTGCCTGTACCACTCCACATAATTTGAAGGCTTGGTTCAAGTGATGTGATGAGATTCTTCCTAACCACTGTACATTGCCTTGTTTCTGAACTCACCTAACTTTTATTGGTTATAGGTGTTAAATGGGAATACCATATTGTGTTGTATTCTTATAAGGTCTGAAAATTAAGTTCTCTAACTCATCCTGGAAAACATGCTACATACCTCACTGCTGAATATCACTATACTTACCTTCAAAGTACTCCCCTTGGGCAGCTGTGCACCAATGCCAGGGCCTAGTCCACCCTGCAAAGCAATTTAGGAACTCTTTTTCTGGAATAACCATCAGAGCTGTTATCATCATATGTGGTTTGACAATTAAGTTTGCAAACCTCCCATTGTGGGTCGGCTCCCGTAGCTCAGTGGTTAGGGCACTGGCCACACACCTTTGGGCTGATGGGTTTAAACCCAGCCTGGGCCAGCTAAACAATGACAACTACAAAAAAAAAAAAAAAAAAAAATAGCCCAGCATTGTGGCAGGTGCCTATAGCCCCAGCTACTATGGAGGCTGAGGCAAGAGACTCACTTAAGCCCAAGAGTTTGAGGTTGCTATGAGTTGAAACGTCATAGCACTCTACTGAGGGTGACATACTGAGACTCTATCTCAAAACAAATGGACAAAAAAATACCAAAAAAACTTGCCCTGGGGCATTTACATTAGCAGCAATGTACAAACAACTTGGTAAGGTTCATAAACTTGGCATAGCAGTGTCTCACAGCTCTTTCATGTAGACATGTGGTGGTGTCTTGCTGAGTGGCATTCATTATTGTGTTGTGTGTTTTGTGTGCTCTATGTCAGCAGCTCTCATGATCATTTCAGAAAGAGTTCCAAAATTGCTTTGAAGTGGGGACGAGGCGTTGGTGTCTATGCATTGCTACCCAAGGGGAATACTTCGAAGGAGGACTTTGAGGTGATCTTTAGCAATGAGGTTTTTGTAGGATGAGTTTGAGAACTTAATTGTCCAATTTTGTATTTGTTTAACAGACATATTTTCCTCATTGGCTGTCCTTCAACAACAACATAACATTTACAAAATACTAGATATACCAAATGTTTATTGGTTTGCCCATTGTTTGATTTACTTTACCTCATATATAATTAGTTTGAAGTTTCAATTACCTTTATGGAGTTGGGGATTCAAGGACGTCTGATCTCCAGGGGTTCAAAATATAATGAAGATAAACATAGTAGAAGTTATACTTGAACACTAATTACTCAAATTCTATGAAAATAATTGCATACAGCAGCTTCATTCTATTATCTCTAGCCAAGCTACCTTGTACTTCTAGAAATATGGTTTCTTGGTTAATATCTAAGCTCTACGAGGTTTACAATTCTTCTCTTATTCTCTATTATTCATTATATTGCATCATATTTTATTTTTTTGCAGTTTTTGGCCAGAGCTGGGTTTGAATGCACCACCTCCAGTATATGAGGCCAGCGCCCTACTCCTTTGAGCCACAGGAGCCACCCCCCTCTTGCAGCATATTTTAAATAGACTATTATCCTCTTAAGGCTTGAATATTTCCACCCACTTATTCAACATTCCTTGGGTTTCAGGTTTTGTGCTAGTTGATGAGAATGCTAAGTCAATAAATTTCCTATCTTGTCTTCAGGGACTTGATAGTGAAGTATTAGATTCAGCAAACTACCATCCACCCAAATCTAGTCTGTCACTTGTTTTCATAAATAAAGTTTCATTGGAACATAACCATGATCATCGATTTACACATTCACTATGGCTACTTTTATGTTATTCTGACATTTTGTACTATGTACAATATCAAAGATCAAAGACCACATGGGCCAGAAAGTCTAAAATACTTCCTACTTAGGGCTTTACAGAAAAAGTTTGCCAATACCTGGTATAGTGCAATATACAGCAAGGTCTCTTTCTTGAGGATACAGTGTCTTCTAATTTAACTAATGCAATTTCTAAGCAATTAGAATACTAAGTTCATATGAACCTGAAAAACCATGGCAGACCATCAAAGAGTAGGAATCATGAGTTCTAGTGCATTCTCTTTCATTCAGGACTATTATAAAAGCAGGCTATCTAGTAAGTACAACATCACTGCAAAGGGTGTAATTTCTGAGGTATTTTAGATTTAATATATTAAAATCTGATGAATTGCTCTTTACATATACTGCTAGAATCTAAAAATTAAAATGTTTTGATACTCATATATACTTTAAAAGAAAATGCATAAACAAGCATTCCTTCAGAAAAAATTTTACAATATGTACATTTCTCCTTGAATTCTTACTTTCCTTATACTTACCCCACATAATTTTATTCTAATGTTAAAATTCTCATACTTGACAGTCTCTTCTTAACCTTCTCTATAACAAATTAGCATATATATTTAAATTTGACTTTTTTTTTTCTCTGAGAACACATGTTTGAGTTAAAATTCTTTTGGATTGAATTATTATCATTATCAGTAGGATATGATTGATAAAAATACATTATACACAGAATAGTACTTAAGTATATTATAAACTTTATATTTGCTGTACATAAAAATGAATGTTTAATGGAAATTCATCTCCTAGTAGACAGATGGGCTTTTTCTTCTACTTAATTCTGGTACTTACATTTGACTATTATTTACTATTAGAACATAATAGGGTTTAGCACCAATTCTGGTCATATCTTTGCTTTTAGAAATATGTTCTGAATAACTTACACAAGTACATCGAAGAAACAGAAACTAACTTTGCCATAGTAATTGAACTCATTTCTTCAAACTTCTTTTGAACTATATGCTTCATATCACATAGCATTGTATCATCAAACTCTGTTTTTAATGATCCGTGATGATTTGCATAGGTTGCCCTCCAATTTTGTTGAAATAAATGGAAGACACTTGACTTGTAAAAGGATGTTTATTTTGCTCATTCTTTAAAATTGCTTGCTTCCTAAGCATCAATATCAATATTTTAAATTGTTCCCTTTTTCAAATGCAGTGGAAGTTTGTTTTTCCACTAGGGAATTATAAATATAATAAGATTCGAAATGAGTGAGAGTTCAGACTTTATTTTGAGGGGAGTAGAACTAAGGTTATGTGAAGGGATGTGGAAAAGAGGAAGCAGCTTTCGCAGAAACTAAATAAGAAAACTGCAGGTTGAAATGTGATTCCATTTGCAAAGCCTTCGGCCCCTCCTAGGGCAGCGTATCTCACTTCAGCATTATGGGCATCTGGAGCAGGAGAATTCTTTGCTTCCTGGACTGTTCTGTAGGTTGTAGAATGTTTAGTGGTATCCCCGACTTCTACCCATGGGATGCCAGTAGCATCTCTTCAGTTGTGGAAATCAGAATTCCTCTAGATCAGCAGTTCTCAACCTGTGGGTCACGACCCTTTGTTCCATTTGTAATAACACAGCAATTAGGAAGGTTGAGAACCACTGCTCTAGATCTTGTCACATATCTCCTGGGGGTGGTGGTGGTAAAATTACTGGCTGTTTTGAACTGCTGTCTTAGGGGATATGAATTTTCATGTATGAAGACTATCTTAAAACCAAGCCTTATTAAAACCAATGAGTTTCTAATAGTCTTAAGGGTAATTTAGAGTTCATCTATTTCATCTATTCAAATTATATTTCTCACCTATTCAGAGCACAGGAATATTCAAAATGTTCCCACAACTCCACCAATAGGATCAATTCATCATCTAGTTTCTCATACAGCAGAATCTCTGTAAATTGGCCACCCAAGGGACCGGGACAAACTTGTCAACGTACAGAGGTGGTCAACATAAGGAACTAGGCCTACGGTACAGATACATACATGTGGTGCATGTCTGGTCTGTGAAAATGAGGTCAGCTTAAGGAGGTGGTCAGTGTAGGGAGATGGTCAATTATGGCGGTTCTACTCTATTTTGAGATCCGAGTGTTTCTGTGTTGGTATGCTTTAACTTCCCGGGGGACTGCAGCAATGCCTCATGGTTTTGTGGGAGGATAGATACAGGTTAGTTCAATGGAGGTGAAATGAAGGCGAGCTAATTTCTCTGTATGCTGATCTTAATTCTGCTATTTGAAATAATAATATATTTCCCAAATTAATATGAGACTTCACAGACAAAAAAAAAAAAAAAAATGCCCACTCTTGAAGAACTTAAGGCAGAATGTTTCTTTTTCTAGTGATGAAGAAATTCTTCATTTAAAACAACTTGTTCTACTTCTGCTTCTTCTTCATTTTATTCTGTATATTATTACTATTTCTAGTACCTATTGTGAGTTACAGCATATGGCTAGACTACACTCTAAGCTCTTTAGAGCATGGGCCTGAATACTATTCACCCTTGTATCTCGAACACTTAGAATAGTTCTGGTGTGTAATAAGCCCTTGATAAACATTAAGGGCTGATGAATGAAGGGGTAGTTATCTAAAATATTAATATCCAGAGGTGATGCAAACTTTTTATACATTTTCTTCAACTTCTCTTTTCTTCATTTTTATATAATTTAGATCATATTACACAAACCATTTTATATTTTTGTGTTAATCCTTAGATTTAGTTATGTCATGGATAATTAATATCTTTTTGCTTACTATTTTATCCCTAGTACCTAAAATATGTCATCGAGTGTATATATGGGCATTTAATGCTAGTGAAATATATTGCAGACACGGTGAGTATACAATACCGTACACAGTGAATACGTACTACGTGAAAGTCTATCAGAAAGAGCATTACAACAGAGTTTTTCCTATAGTATTGAAAGCATCACAGTGAAGTTGCAATATGTCATTAGGTATAAAGTCTTATTGGTACTTTAGTTTATTTTCTTTGGAAAGATTCCCAGAAGGTGAATTACTGAGCTAAAGAGTATGATATATATATATATTTTTTTTTTTTTTGAAGAGCTTAAGTTCAAAGATTATACCACTATAAACTCCTACTATAGAATATAAGAGTATTCAATTCATCACACCTGCTATACTTTGACAGGTAAAGATGCCACTCATATTATTTTAATTCTTTTAAAGTGAGATTGAGCTATTTTCCCCAAAATATTTACTAGCCATTTATACTTCCCTTTTTATAATCCAAATATTTATGCTTTTGATTTAGGACTTTTTTGGAAGTGTAGAAATCACATTTTTAGACTGTTTCAAAAAATAGTCTGTATGTCAGGTTTTCCTTTGGCTTGGCTACTTTGGGCACTTGCCTATGTTCATACCTGTCCTTCATGTCTCCCGAAATTGCTAAGTATATTGTCAAGACAGTGTATACGTAGACTCATGGAGAACTAGACAGCTCAAAACACAGGCAAGATATGAATATAAATTTTGACTGCTGTTGCATTTGTAAAGAGATGAGACTGAGTCTGTCAGCTCCTCTCAGGTTTACATAGTTTCTTTCTTAAATGTTTTCAGAATTTTCCTTAAGAGCAACTGCAGTACAAAGACTGGCAGAATTAATGAGTATGAAGAAACATACTCCTATCTCTAAACTAGAGCAAGCACAGAAAGTATTTTCTATGCACTTAAAACAAAGAGGATCACCTTTTTGTAGAGAAATAAGTCTCTGCAGTATATTTCAACCTGATATTGTTAAATAGTACATATTAAATATAAGATGAAGGTAACCCAGTGGAGTTCATTTTCTTTCTAATGGTATTTGTGGTCAAATTTAGTCCACTTGTGGGAATCAGGACAGGTTTATAATATGATCAACTGGAGTCCTGGAGATTAAATAACAGGGCAGGGTTGGTGATTCAAGCTGTGTTTTCTACAGTATGGTTTAAACAGAAGCAGTCTGAAAAACCAATAACAGGGGACTAATAATTGTGCTTTTAAAAGAATGCAAATGGACTTAATGTGAAAGCACAGAAATTAACTATATAAATGATAGCTCAATGTGAGGAATATTATGTCTCAGCCAAAATGCAAAACAAATTAAATTGCAATACTGTTAAGGAGGAGTGTAGCTCTGCATTTCTTTAGAGTTAATGTCACATTTAATTGGTTTTTTACTTTATATTGCTGGGCACAATTAGACATGGCATCTTCTTAATGTTGTCAAGGTTCTTTCCTTAAGAAAATATCTTATGCGTGTACAAAACATAGAAGGATGATAATGGGCCTTTGATACAAATAGTGTGTTGATGACAGTTTCAATCCCAGTGAATCAGACACAATCAATTAAAATCAGGTGGATAAATGGTGGTATGCTAGGCTATTTAAAATGTTTTTTTTTTTTCCCCCCTTAAAATGCTTATAGCCAAAGATAGATAACCCAAATCTTGACAGACATAAAATTCAGAGGAGAAAACTAACAAGTCGAGCATTAAATGAGTATGCTCACATCACAAACTAAAAGTGTGTATTGGTGAATGAATGAAGAGGAATTCTGTACTTAGCCATCAACAGTCTTTATAACTATTTCTCATAAAATTGCTTCTTTAAAGTATATATAGATTCTTAGTGGGGGAAAAATTATAAATACATAATTTCACTAGAAATTTAAAATCCACATAAAAAAGATATAGGTAAGTTTATGAAATTAAATTTTTAGAACCTTTGAGGGAATAATTATGGTAAGAAAAAACTTCACTATTTGTATATGGAATTTGTTATTATTATGTCTGCATAGTTCATACTCAGAACCTATAGACTTTTCTATAATATTTATTTTAATTGTTGCTAAGATTAGTAAAAGCCATTACCACTATTTGGGGAGTGAGAACTGTGAACTATGGTTTTCCAAAGATTGTCTTATAACTAAATTAATAGTTTCACTATATTATTCTCTAATAAAGACTGATGAGTGTTCCATAAAAATAATTATCTTAAGAGCCAACACTGGCCAGATGGTGGTGAAGATTGCATCAGGACTTAGCAAGCATTAATGCCATGGTTGTTGTCTGCAATGGGTATAGAAGTGGCAAAAATTAGTATGGTCAAAGAGAAAGAGCATAAATTAATGAAAATAGAGCTGGACTTGAAGTCAGAAGTCCTGGTTTCCAGTCAAATTCTAGTATCAATTTCTTTAACAAATAATTATGGATAAGTAATATTCTTTTTTCCTTCAGAAAAAGAAAAAGGAGAAGTCAAAAGGAAACAAGTAGAATCTAAGGAATTCTTTAGGACTTTTATAAGAAATGGAGTTTTGTTGTACTTGAGACTGTTACCTTGGAGGGCCTGGCTTCTCAAACATTGTAAGTGCTCAATAATCAAGATTCGTTGGATCATGTTTAAAATGGATCCACTCCCGGAGGTGTCACTTACACCTTTATCATATAGTTCCTTTATGTTTTAAGCATCATAGTAATATATATATTATTATGAAAAAAGTATATTATTGACTGTAAATCAATACTTAAATCAACTACGTTAGACAATCTTTTAAAAATTATTAATGAAAATAAGGACACAATGAAATTTCAGTGGAAAGAAATTCAGAACCAATTTATTTCATTACAAAATAACATTTTCTAAAACCAGTCACGTAAGTTTTAATTTAATATTCTCACATGAGTGGCAGCCAGACTGATTTTTAGTAATATTAGTAAATAAAATAGAACCACAACTGGAAGGATATTAATGCTGTCTTTGAGTATTCTTACTGTTGATATTTCTGAGTTGTCTGTGGAAAGATTTACTCCAAAGTACTGTGCCTTTGGTACTTAATTTTTAAATGACCAGAATTAAACTGTAGATATATGGATAGCAGTGCTTAGAATTAAATCTATTAAAAAGTAGTCAGCATTTGAAAGAAAAAAAACTTAGGTTATTGGACTGTTCGTTTTAAATTTAGAGCAAGCAGATTAATAGATTGAGGGCCTAAGGATTTCTAAATAATTTATTTAAAATATTTCTAGTTTCACAAAAGACAAATTATTGCCAAGAAGCACTGTACCTTAATGATACGATGTTTTTACTGAGCACATGTTCCTCTATTGTACCAGACTGCATGGAATTTGCTCATATTCCACAACTGTGGAATTTGGAACAAGGTTTCTTCTCCTTTCTTTGAAAGTGTTTAAATCTTTAAATCCATTGCATATGCCAGGCACAACTTATGTACAAATTAACAGGAAATATATTATTATTTGATCTTGTTAACAATGATAACGATAGCCAATTATCTTTAGAAAAAAGTTCTTTAAACTTGTGTGTTATTGTTTGATTCTGAAATCCAGAAGTTAACGTCTGCTGTATGATAAAATATGGTTTGAGTATTCATTTTGGTTTAAGGTATATAATAAAATTTTTAATTGGGAAATTTAGAATATAAGTTTTCATGCTGATGTGGAATTGCAAAATCCATAGGAAGCATTTTTTTTGATCCATGTCTTGGACAGGTGAAACGAAACATTTTACATGGAGTTTGTCAAATAATTAGTTTCATTTATTTTCATTATACTATTTAGGCAAATAAAAATAGTATGACTGAATTTCGTGTTCTCAGAGTTGATTACAGGCAGCCTCATATTCTGACCCTATTTAATAAGACTGTTGTTATCTATTCTTTTTAATGGAAAGATCAAAATAGTGGTTTATGGTTTACTAAGTACTAGGAATGTTTACATAAGAGCTAAAGCAAAAAATCTAGACTTGTATTACGTATACTACTTCAAGTAAAACCACTGTTCTCCAAAGTTTCACTCTACATTTACCACCCAGAATAATATGCTGGCCCAGGCATAACATAAAATAGTTGTATGTATCCACTGTCACATAACATAGGAGCACCAGACAGAAACCACAGTGAGGCATGGCAGAAAACAGATTGTCTTATTAAATAACTGTTTAATCAACACTCTAAAAGTTGGAGGGGTCTTCCAACTTTTGGGGGCCTTTCATCTTTTTAGAAAGGGCTCAAGAAATGGTTTCATTCATCCATGTCTTGAATTTTTCTAGTTCCAAAACATGAACAGATTATGTACCATAGCCATTATATTATCTGGATGTTGTTACAAAAGAAAAGTACAATTTATTAGTCTAATAAATTCTAGTTAATAATCAGCATTTAAAAAAGTTATTTATTTATTAGAGCTGAAAAAGTATCATTCTGTGGTCTTGCTCACTGTATGGAAATTATGAGATTCATGCTAATTCAGACAGTTATGGCTAAGAGTGACAATTTGGCTGCCTGGAAGTTTCAAATGGTGGCATTTATTGATGTGAATTTTCTCCAGTCCAGAGTCTGTTTTTCAGCTTTGTAGGCTCAGAAATTTGATCTTGCCAGGGTTTTACAGTGAATTTGACATTAGTATGGGGACCCACATTAAGTTCACAAGAGCTAAAAGATAAGGTATGTATCAGAATGCTTGTTCTTGACTGTATATCTTAATTTGGGTGCCTGAAAATCAGTTGATCAGCAAGTTTAACAAGGTTTTCAGAACAGAAGGGAATCAAGTGTAATTGATTTCAAATAAGGGGAGAAACTTATATTTAAAAGTTATTAAAAACAAGACAAAACAAAGCTGATCAGAAAAGTAAAATAAGAATCTACTTTTTTTTTTTTTTTTTTTTTGCAGCTAAATAAAATGACAAACTACCATGTCAAAATGAGGAGCCTTCATTGTGAGCAGTTGTAGACACTTTTAAGCCTGCTTAGTGACTCACCCATCGATAATGCTGGGATGGATTGGCCAATATTTACCTCTCCTATCCAGGTTTATTACTAAGAGTCTTTGTAATTTTCCTTCTTTAAATATGCTTAAGAAAGAGAGTATCTCAAAAGTCAGAAAGACCATTATGTGTTGATTTTATAACTGGTATTTAGTAATCTAATTTATTATCCAGAGAAGACACTGCTACTTTCAGATAATAGCTTAAACATTAAAGAAAATTAAACTCTTTATGTATCAGCCACTTCCCTATATTAAGAGAAAAGAATTTTCCTTATAAAAACACATGCTTAAGAATATTGTATTTTCACATTTTTTCTTGATGAGTGATTTTTTAAAACAAGCTATACTTTCATTTTCACATGGATATTTGCCTCCTCCAGTTATTTTCTTTTTGTAATTTTAAGAATTAACATAGAATTTTTTTAAAATTGTCACTTAAGAACAATTTCACGGATAAAAGTTGTATTTGAGAATAATACCACTGCCTGTGCTTTGTTAGGTGATGGACAGTTCTCCCGTATCTACTTCATATAGTACTAACTGTATGAGGCATCTGAGCAGGACACATGATAATAATTCAATCAACTTTATTTATGATGACGAAATTAGCCACAAGAAAGACTTCCACTCATCTTTAGAGGCCCATCTCCAATATCACTTCCCCTGCGAGAGCTACTCTGAATTTCTAATAGCATCCTCCCGATATTCTGTTCTGCTCTCACTTTGATCATAGCTCTGACTCTATCAGTTGACTGCTTTATCATTTTCAGCGTTACCAGGTTCAGTCCTGTATTTTACTTTAGGGGAGGGTGCGCAATAAATCTTGAATAAATAAATGTGGGTCATGTACATTGCTGTTAGTGTATATATGGCTGTAAAAGATGAACTCTTTAGCTGATCCCTTCTACAATTTAAACTGAAACATTTATCATCTCATTCTTGTTCTTCAGAGTATATCTTAATTTGGGCACCTAGAAATGAGTTGATCAGTGAGTTTAACAAAGTTTTCAGAACAGAAGAGAAACAAGTTTAGTTACTCTCAAATAAGAAGAGAAATTTATTTGAAAATATCAAAAACAAAATAAAGATGATCAGAAAATGAAAATAAGAGTCTACTTTTTTCTTTTTGCAGCTAATAATACTAACTTATTTCATGCCAAGTTCTAGTTATAAATGCCAAGGCCTTTTAAAAAAAGCTTTTGCTGATTCTTTTTAAAAGTAAATTTCTGCCTAAATCCAGAGAGTGCCATTTGTACTTCTAATTCAATATTAAAATGTTATCTATGTGCTTTCATCACATGATTACAATACAATCTAATGAAAGTCAGGTAGGGGGTAACAGTCTTAAAAAGAAGGATGCCTTATTGGACATTTGTATGAATAATTTTTTTAAATGTATAACTTAAACTTAAACTTGCCAAAAGCTTTCCTGTGAGGTAAAATCTATGTAGCAGTTTCTTTAAGGCTCCCAGATCTTTTGTGTGACCCATGGTGCCAGGATATTTGGCTTCTTCGAGCACAAAGTAGTAAGAAGGCTAGTAAGAAAAGCATCATTTGGTAAACAACCAGATTAATTTTCTATTCCTTTGCTGATGTCTGTGATTCCTCTAAATTAGAGAAATATGACCCAGGATCATATGATATGACAACTAATCACACAAAATTGACCTTAATGGACACCCATTCTAGTAATTTACAAATTCAGCATACACAGCCGGTTAATATTTATGATGCAAAGGTAAACATGTTTAAGTCAAACCAAATTACTTTTGTTCTTTTATAAGAGCATATTTTGAGATAAGTTTTTAGCTATATACTCTGGCTTTTGTAAGAACAGGTCTATGTCAAGAACATCCTAATTTAATTTTAAAACAAAAGTTATTGTCTAATTACTATGATACATTACTATGATATATTAGATTTTATAAATATCTAATATTTATAAAATAGCTACTAACCAAGTAGAATGCATGCAAATATTAAGTTTAAAGTACTGTACTTTCTAAGTGTCATTTTTAAATGTTTCAAATGCTTACTATACATGGTGTACAACAATGTGAGTAGAATACATATTGAATAACAGTTTCAAATCCTCAGATAAGCACTAATAAAATTGTACGTATTACAGAGCCACCAAATCTGGAACTTGAAATATGAATGGCCACATAGATATATTTTGAAGGTAACCCGAGCAAGCCAAAATTCTGAATGGTTTGAAATGTGTAATAATTTTGTGACACTATGATCACAATATTTCCTTTCATAAGAATCCACCCCCAATGCCATTAGTTAACCACATGGTTATTATATGGAGCTCAATTCACTCTAAATGCCGTTATAACACCTGTGGTTTCCCTCATTAAGAATTGAATGGATGGGGTCAGGGGTTGAAAGGGCAGCATATGCGCTATGAAAGAACTAGTTAACACAGCCTATTATATTGGTGCACTGGTAAATCTCATTTCTATTCATCAGATGATTAGTTCAATCAATATTTATTCCTCTATGCTCCCTTTGTCTTGTGCTACAAAGGAGGCATCCTTCAAATTCATGGCATAAGCCTTGTTATCTATGAATTTGTTGCTTAATTTGAGAGGGAATATTTTATTTATTTGGCAGTCCTGAATTCTTTGATTCCTTTTCCCTCTAATTATCATTAGGTAGTATAATGGAGTTTTGTGCAGATTATTTATAAATAGATGCTATTAACAGTTTCTTTTTTATGCAGCTCTAGTACCACGTGTATTCATATTTTCCTTTTGAATGCTTAGAAAAGTTGCTTCTGTTTCTCTAAATATGTTTGAGTTTGGAAGTCTGGATTGTGAAAGCAAAGATAAGAATGATTTTCTCTCTCAAATATTCATTCTTCTTGTCTGAGTGGGTGGTTATAGGCACATACATATACATATTGCGTATCAGTGTGTATCAACAGACGCCTCCAAAGACTGCTATTATCTGCTAGGGATTCTGGTAAGTCAGAAATTCTATTCAAAGTGAGATAAATATTTGCAAAAAGCTGTAATTGGAAGATGATTACAAAATTGCAAGAATAATGCTTTTTGTTTAGAGTGCTTATTTTATCAAAGGTCATCATTCATTATGTCACAAAAGATTTATTTCATTAGTCTGCTTAATTTTTATCCTTTAGATAGGAATAGATGGAATAGCAGAACTACAAATAGAAAAAACTTACAGTAATTATTAAGCACAATTTTCATTTCTAATATTTACTTTTCTGTATATTTTAACATTACATAAAAATGTTTTGTTAGTGGTAATTAAATTACATAATGCCAATATAATTAAAAGCCTTTACTTTTTTTTGTCTTTGTGGAATAAACATGAAAATAGTTTAAAGAAATTTTCTTTGTATTACTAGAATGATTAAATATATATTTTAAGTCACTGCCATCATTAATAACTTTTGTACTCATAGCTTACATGCTCATGAACCTTTGATTTGTTTCAATTTGGCCAGAACTTGACAGTCTTCACGTTAGCTTTAATTCTCTTATTTCCTAATGTGTTTACCTTTAAGGCTTACATTTCACCAATGTACAGGGGCACTAAAGTTATTTTACACAATTTTAATCCTCACTTCCTTTATAAATTTGCAAAATCTCGGCAGACCTATGTGTATAGAATTATTTAACTTAATAATCTACTGGAATAAAATTAAACTATTAATTAAATGCTATAATATGTACTTTAAATTAGAGGTAATTATTCATTGTGGTGAAAAAATCTAGTTACTGTGCTGTGATTCACACTTTTATTTCTTAGAATGATTGTAATGAAAGGTATAACAACTATATAGGCCATCTTATATTCCTAAAAGGTGAATACAGGTTTCTAAAATGTGAAGTTTTAGCTGAAAAATCGATTTAGGTATCTTTCTATGTAGAAAAACTTCCTGAATTAAATAATTTTAAAACGTTGGTGGCAATTGTGTATATGCTACATTTTAGAAAACGTTGGTATTATTATAAAGTTCAAATGTCATTTTCTTGAAGACCAACCTTGAAACTATTTTCTTCGTGCTATAGCCTCTTAGGTTTCATGACTTAGAAACACTTAAAATATAATCTATGGAAATACACACCTGAATAGTTGCTTTTAAGGTTGTTAATAGTTTACTTTTTATCAAATTATTACCAAAATAGATAAATGTTGACATTTATTTCTTGTTGAAAGTATAAAATGACATGCTATTTATGTTGAGTTATCACATAAAAACACTTTTAAAATGGTGCAAAAAACCATCTTTTAAGGATTCTCTAAAGAGTGAAAGCTATATTGTTGTTGATAGAAAATCCAAGGATTTCTAAATTTTAAATACATGCCAACAAAGGAGTTTTAATCTTGTATCCCCTATGTGTATAAAGCCTGCTGCTCAAAATTTTTTCCTTTACATTTCTATCTTAGTTTCTCAATCCTGATTATCTGAAAATATAGCAAAGCAAAATCCGTGGTGGTACTTAAGTCTACCCTAGAAGTCCAGTATGTCAAGTACTTCTGTGTCACAATACTTGATATGAATTCACCCATGATGTCAGGGGAGCCAGTCACCAGATGTAACCATTTAAGCAAATAATTTGCTTTTCTGGCTATATATTTTTTCAATGAGACTTGAAGTACAGCTTTAAAATTTTTCTTTAAACTGAATGATTGCTTCTCTCGGGATAAAGATAGCTTACTGATGATTACTTAATGAGCAATTATTAATGAGCTATAAATAGAGATATCCTTCCAATAATTTTTTTTTTTAATTGTGAAAGGTGGAATGTCAGTTAGAAATATTTAATTGGAACTTGTGGAGGAAATTAAGAGCAAGAACTCGTTTAGGAGATCTAAAGGCCCACGAGCAGGACATTCAGAGAGAGAACTCTGTATTTCTGAAGGGTGGCCGCACTACTGAGAGCAAGCTGCATCATTCCTTAAGTTTACAAGTTAATAAAAATTAACTACCTGCAAAAAAACAGATAAAAGCTGGACTTTAGAAAAGCCAAGCCCCATCCTTGTTTACAGCAAGCATAAAACCAGATTTCTAATCCTCCCCAGAGACAATCACCTATTGATTGCCACAACATCTGTGCCCCTGTTTTTGGAAGCAGGAGTAAAAAATCCGACCATTTCGGTGCCCCTGTGTAATAAACAGCTGAAGAGATCTTTCAGGAGGGAGCCTCGAAATCTACACATAGGCTCCCTCCTTTCTCACCAAATAGATGGGCACAGTTAAAAGTCTTCCCTTCAGCCTTCTGAAGTTATTCCTTTCAATCCAGGAAGAAGCGTCTCCTGAACCCCAGTGGACCTTCTCACAGGCAAAGGGTGAAAGGCTTTGTGCACCACCAAATACAGCCTCCTCTTGGCCTTCCTTCTGCTGGGGGGTAGGACAAGGATCTTAAAGACTAGAGCCTCCTAACCCCTTTCTTAGCCCAGGGCTTCCCTGGGGATAAAGTCTCTCAAATACCCTAGGCGGGGGCGGAGTAGGGTGGAAAGAGGTTTTCGGGATTGGCTCCTAGGAAGACCACTCAATCCTGGGCTAGGTTTGCCTTGAGCAAAGGGTGCTGACCCAGGACAGTTGTCAGCTGCAAACTGTAGAGCCCAGGCACTGACTGGGACCACCTAGGGATGGGAAGCCCGTGTGTGAGGGTGAGATGGAACAGGCCCACTTCAAAGCCCGCCTTTCATCCCAATAAAGGCTGCTTAGTAGCCCTGCACAAGCGAAGCTGTTTTTGTTTCTCGCTTTCACTTCTCAAGTTCACACTCAAGTTCAACCCCGACTCCCACAAGATGTCTGAGTAGCCTGGATCTTTTCTCAGTTTCGTCCTTAATGAGCAGCGGCTGATGATGCAGGAGGTCATTGTCCGCAGGAAACTCAAAAGGACGATAAAGAGAGACAGTAAGTGATCAGGATAGGGAGCCAGAAAGGGTGAGAGAGACCTGGCAACCTTTGATGCTTACTTTCTCTCCAGCGCGTTCACCCCAGGCCGCGTGAGAGCTACTCAAGTTGTAAGCTGTCGCGGGCCACCTGGCAAAGCTGTCTTGGACCCTCTGGGATAAGGGTGTAGGTTACACTGGCTTTCTCAAGGCGGGCATGAGGACCAGCCCCTGGCTTTTAATTCTTCAAGTTCTTGGAGTCCCTGCAACACCAACGTGCGAACCCGGACGGACAGTCATCTGCAAACTGCTCCTTCAGGAGCAGCGCGATCCAGCTCCAACCCACTTCCGCCTCATTCCACTCTCCACTCTACAAACCAAGAGACAGTGAAAGTCTTACATGCCCTAGGTCCTAGTGCCGGGTCCAATCTGACCTGAGGAGGCTCGTGGTTTCCGACCTTCAGAAAGTGTGAACCTAGCCATAAGGGGAATGTTAGAAGGGAAAAGAAGAGGAAGGACAAACTGTCAACCCCAGATTAGAGCAGGGGAAACCGAAAGGAGAGTGGATGGGGTGGCGAGATCGGACAGAAATAGAAAAACAAAGACTGGGCGTCTCTTACTCAGTCTCTGTCCACAATGGCCCAAGTATAGTTTCTGGAAATACTTTGACCCGTGGAGCATGAATCTATCCCCCAACCGGGAACAATCAGCTGGAGCTAGCGCGCACACGATGGGGTGCCCCTCTCCCAGCGCACCTCCACATGCAGTCCGTGGTCAATCAAGATTATCCCAACAGGACGTCCTCGTTTCTTATCTATAGTTACTCCCCCCATCCCCTCCAGACAGCTTTCCTCCATTCCTCTTCCTCCTTCCCTTTTCTGCCACATCCCAGCGTCCCTCCAGCTAACCGGGTCTCTGCTTCTGAGTCCAGGATTCCGGCTCCCCGTGTGCGGACGCGGCTGGGGGTGAGGCCCGCTGTCTCCTGGGCAGGCATAGGGCGAAGTGGGTGGGAGAGGAGTGCTGCCCGTGGAAAGAGGGGAGTGAACGCAGCTCAACTCTCCCAAGGGGGTCCAGGACGCAGGAAGGTCCGGAGCTGGCAATTCCCAACTTTTTGTTGTCAGGACCAGGTGGTAAGGGACGTATGGAGGTTAAAGAAGAGCTCCCCAAGAACCTCAGGTCAGGAAGAAAGATTGCGGGTGGGAGTTAGGCGCCCCGAATCTTGCACATTTCAAGTGAGCACCTACCGGCCTTTTTAGTAAAACTAAAGTTGTGGCCGGACACAGCGCTCACGAAAACTACAGGTCCCCACCACTGCAGGAGAGGAGACGGACAAAGTGACTCCCCTAAAACCAACCACAAGCCGTTCTTGTGGCCCAGGGTGCAGCCAGAGCAGGTGTAGCGCTCCTGTCCCTGGCGCGCCGCTCCGCAAACGCCAGCTTGCCAGGAGTCGCACCGCCGCCGAGGCTGTAGTGGCCAGGGTCCTGGCCCGAGGGCTCACCCAGCACCTCCTCTCCTACCCGCCCTTTATCTGACAAAAGAGCACTCTTAGCTCCCCAGTGACAAGTAGCTTGGTCTCTCTTCGCCTTCGGAACTTTCTCAATATAACTTTTTTGGGGTCTCGCTTGCCCCTGGGCCGCGCAGGCTGGGGCACACAGACCCTGCCGGGGCGCAGCGCGGGCGTGAAGGCGCGAGAAGAGGACTGTCCCCTCAGCCACGTCCAGTCCCTTGACATTACCTCTCTGCCTACCACTCCCGCAAAAGGACATGCCTGTTGACCGGGACGCTAGTGGGCCTCGTAACCCAGGACGTGTGTGCCCGCGCGTGTACACCCCGCCGCCCAACATTTGTACACCCGCTGCGCGCCCAACATTTCCAGCTGCTTCTTCCCGGAGGTAATCCTCTCCCAGCGCTTTCCTCATTCTGAGTCCGCTTCAGCGCCCGTGAGCAACGCGCAAAAAAAGATTCCGTGCAACTCAAGGACTGGTGGTTACCAACTCGTCACTCTCCCATCTCCAAAAAGCGCCCTCCCGCGTCCTTTCAGAACTCCCTAGAGGCATCAACACCTTCCCTACAACTTTCTACGCCCAGCCCATTCGCAGCGCCACCTGCGAGCGCGGGGTGCGCCTGGCCAACCTCTCTCCCCAGGGCTGGGTGCCCTCCCCTCCCCCAGTTCCCCGTCTGGCTGGAGTTGGCCGGACCCGGGAGCCTGGGCGCCCTCGGGCTCGCTTACCTCGCATGGTGTGGCTGCTCTCCGGCTCCGCGTAGTCATGAAGCTGCTCCCAGCCGGAATCCCGGAGAGCCCTAAAATCCCGCTCAGCACGAGTGAAGAAGGTGGTCGGTGAAGAGCTGGTCTGCGGAGAAAACCATCCCTTTAGGCAGACGCCGTGGCCGCAGGGTGACGTTTGCCGCCGCCGCCGCTATGTTAACAGTTTGGTGCTGTTGGTAGTGACTGTTTTGATGGTTGTTTGTTTGTTTGTTTTCAGGAAGGGCGAAAAAAATGTTCTGGCTGGCTGGTGCCTGGGTTTTGTTTTGCTTTTGTTTTTCTTTTTTCTTTCTCTCCAATGTGCTTGCTTTTTAAAAATGCCACCGCCTCCGGCTCAGAAGATTTCTTTTGTGATCACTTGGACTGAGGAGGAGGAAGGGCAGCAGCGGGAGGAGGAGTTGGTGGTGGTTTTGTTAGTTACAAAGAAGAGGGAGAAGGAGCAAGGGGGGGAAAGGAAACAGAAAGAAAAGAAAGGCGGTGTGGATGGCAGAGCATGTGCGTTTTCACATGACATCTGTGCCTGTTAGCGGATCCACAACGTGAATTTTCACTGTTCAGTTACAGGAGGAAGGGAGCAGCGAGAGAGAAAGAGAGAGGAGAGATGGAGAGAGAGAGCTGCGAAGGGGCTTATACGCAAGGGCGGGTTTGGCGGAGACTTCAAGGCCCCGCCTCCTGTCAGCAGCGCAGCCAATCAGCGCCCGGCGGCGCTCGGAGAAGCCGGGACCTCGGGGAGGCGAAGCGGGTGGAGGCGGGGCGGGGACTGGGGAGTCGCGGGCGGCCGAGGCTGCGACCGGGAACCCGAGCCTGTCCGAACTGGGCTGAGGAGGAGAAAGACCAACTGAGAGGGTGGGACAGGTCTGCAGGTGACAGTCACTTCTGACCTCAGCAAAGAAGAGCGACGCTGACCCGTCGCTCGGAGGCAGGAGACAAGAGCTCGCTGGGCCCCGGGTTTTGTCCCTCTCGCGCAACGCCCGCGGGCCGAGCAGAGTTAGTTTTGAATTTAAGCCGGAGTTTGCATTTATCGCTTTGCCGAGTGGTTTTCCGGCAAACTCCGCATTTCTGACAGAGGTTTCTGTGGGCAGGTCGCTTTGGTTTTAGTGGCTGAATAATGTAAACCCAACTTGCATCACTTTTTCACACAACTAAAATGCAGTCCCATGCAGGTAGCCCTCTGCTTCCTTTAAAAACGTCCTTCGAATCCTTCCTGGCCCACCCGCTCCTCCCCCCCCCCCAGCTTGAAAGAAAAGAAAAGGCCGTGAGCGTGTGTGTGTGTGTGTGTGTGTGTGTGTGTGTGTGTTCTTTTGTCAAGGAAATTGATTTTTATTAGCATCTCTGGAGAATCCCGGGAGATGGGTTCCGTACAGGACTAAAGGATAACAGCCCAAATTGACTGTGTGGCACCTTTGTGGTGCATGGCAGAGGGCTGAGGGTAGAAAATGTGATTGTGTGGTGCTCTTTAGAAGGGTCAGGGATTTAGGAGGAAGAAACTTAATTTTAATTGCTATTCCGAAGGGGACAATTACCTGTTCAGAGGAGATTGACTATCAAATATGTAGGTAAAGTTATTTCTGTTCCTTAGGTGTAAATTGTCATTTAGGACCATCTATTTGTACTTTGATAAAAATCTAATACTTATATCAAAACTGTTTTATTACAAGATTTTCCCTCTCTGCAGACAATTTATGCATATAGATAATTATCTCTATTTCTCTCCCCACAGTAAGGAACTTCTTAAATACTTTGGTTAATTGTTTACCCTAAAAGACTGGGAGGTGGGGAAATTTGCCTCATTTACTCAGTCTCAAGGCGTTGAGACATCTCCTTATTAATGTACCTCTTGGTAGAGCAGGCCTCATCACTGTTTAGGTACCCAAATAATTTGATTTTTACTAATATTTATTCATGGTATGTCATGTAATACGAATAATTGCCAATTGCAGAATTGGCAGTTATTTAGTTAATGAGAACACTGTACTCTGCCAAGTAGTTTTTAAATAAAAAAAGAGATTACTCAGTGCATTTTCACCTGTGTTAAATTGCCATAGCCCTGTTGTATGCCCTTCCATGTGCAAGCCAATGTGTAATTTAGGAAACTTTTAGTATTAAGAGTGCAAGTTGATTGAGTCATTAATTAAATGAAATGAACAAAAGGAAGTTACTGTTCAGAATAGTTATTCCCTTATAAATACCTTTCTCCTAGATTTGTAATTGACACAGTAGTTAATCTTTTAAGATAATATTTAAGACTCCCTGGTTTTATCATTTTTAATCAAGTAAAATATATTCATCATAACTACATTAGAGCTGTACTCAGTTATGCCTAGTTTAGTTGCTTCATTAACAATTACTGAATATAAAATAGTGAAGAAACAATTTTGTGACTATATCATTTTAATTTTATGTGTTTCAAGCAGAGACATAGGAATATTGAAAATCTCAGTCTTTGTAAACATTATATAATTGTTGTTATTTTAGATTTCTATTTCTCTGTCGCGTAAAGAGGAATTTCAAAATTTAAGGATTTCAACTTTTATGTAATCTTAAATTACTAAACATTTTTATTGAATTCTGAAATTTCTTTTTCCTGGCCCAGTCTTACACATTTTTATATGTCTTTGCTTTTTGGGTTCAATAATGCATAATTTTGCCTAGATCATATTTCTTAATCCCTTCTGAACATTTTAAAAAACAATGTTAATTAGAAATAAAGATTTAATTACATTATTTTATTTTTTACAACTGGAGGCATATCATACATACATGGCAATGCAAAAGTATTTATTTTCTCCTTTAGAATAAGATAAATACTGATCATTGGTTTATAATGTAGTGATTTGGAATATTTTAGATCTTTCTAAAAAAATTTCAAAACTGAGTTCTCAAGGGTTTCTAATAACTTTCACATTTATTTCAACTGAATAGAACTCATTTATGTAAAATATATATTAAGCATCTAAATGAAAGAAATCAGCATTTTCTAAAAAGTCACAAAATACCTGCCTATAATCTAATGGTTTTGTAACCTATGCATAATAATATTAACATAATGTCCTTGTTCACATGAAATAAAGTACAGTGTCGTAATATTATTTGAATGATTATGGAACTGATTTCCAATAAGCGTAAAACAACTCTGCTTTTGCCTCTGGGACTGAAGGATAGTCTAAACTGATAGTTAAATTTTGATTAATTTAAGTCAAAGTCACAGAGCATTGTCCTCAATTCTCAAGAATTGATGTAATTTCCCTTAGGCTTCCCTGCTTACCTGCTTTTCTGACACATCAGTACGCCTCAGGTTGAGCTGTAAGGCCATGAAGCCATCAAGGATTGATGACAAGAAAGATCCCGCAGGACACAAAGCTTTAATATGAGCCGCCCAAGTAGGGTGACCATGACATTTAGGATTATTTCAATCCTAAAATGCTTAAACCAAAATAGGATGTCATGGCTCATTGTATTCTGAGTTGGTCAGTCTATGTAGAGAGACTATTTTAAATAATTATGAATCTTGTAATAGCATTGGCAATACTGATAACACTATTACATTCAGAATAACTGGAAGATTGTTTTTAACTCTGTTTAGAGGAGTGTGTAGCTGTGAAAATTCAGAAAGAGATGCAAATATTTCTTTCCTTTAAATATTGGGAAAACCAGAGAGATATACACACTTTTGAAATTCAAACCTTTTAAAAATAGAAAACATTAAGTACTGAGCTCCCTGTTGCTGAAGGCATCCAAGAAAAAGTTTAATGACAGGTCCTGGTAAAGATGTGCTAGCATACAGATTTCTATAACAGATTAGAAATTGTCTAGATTGCCTTCAAGATCTTTTATAACTCTGAGTGTAGAGTGGGCCCTCTGTGTCCAGCAGATCCACATCTGTGGATTCTGCTAAGCACAAATCAAAAATATTTGTAAAAAAAATTGTCTGTAGTAAACACGTACAGACTTTTTTTCTTGTCTTTATTCCCTGTACAATACAATATAACAATTATTTACATAGCATATTATTGTGTTAGGTATTATAAGTAATCTAAAGATGAGTTAGAGAATGCAGGAGGATGTGCATAGGTTATGTGCAAATAGTACACTACACCATTTTTTATCAGGGACTTGATCTTCTGTGGATTTTGGTGTCTGTGGTATGTCCTGGAACCAATTTCCTAAGGATACCAAGGGACAACTGTATTCACATAGAATATAGGTAGCTAGTAGCTAGCACTCCCAGCTAGCAGCTGTATCGGAGCCACTCTCCTACCTGGCAATGTACATTCTTTGAAAGCCAGAGCAAGGATTTTCTAGAGCAGGGGTGGCGAACACGCGGCTAGAGCCGCATGCGGCTCCCGGCCAAAATGAATTTTGGCTCTTTGCCTCTTATCATTATTTTGTATACTGTGGCTCTTTGCCAAGTTTGGATTTTGTTATGCTGCTTCTGAGGA